>PVIY010057726.1:0-12756 GCA_004026745.1 Myrmecophaga tridactyla
AGGGCAGGATGCAGTGAGAGATGGTTTGTGGTGGCGTGCTGGTGTGTGGGACCTGGGGGAGCAGTGCTGGGGCAGGGGGTGGGGCGTAGGGGTTCAGGTGCATGCTTGCGTGGGGTATAGGGGCCAGGGGCATGGAGGGCAGGGGTAGGACACAGGCCATGGTGAATGGTGGGGTGCTTGTGCTTGGGGCAAGGGGGCACAGGGTGGGGCATGGGGCATGGTGGGAGTGGGCAGCAGTGCATGTGGACCTGGGGCCATCAAGGGGCACAGTTTGGCTTGCTTTCTCATTCCTACCTCTCTGTTTGCATACTCCTGAGGGCTCCAGGTCTTCATTTGGAAAGGGGCATGGTAGGCTTAGTGCACTAGTTGGATGGTCTCTATGAGCAGGGAAAGCTCATTTACTGACTTCAGAGTGCCCCAAGGGAGCTTTGGGTTGCAGAGCTGGAGGGGCTGATATCCCAAGCTAGATGCAATGGCAGGCACTTTCTTGGGCTCAGCCTCTTGTCCCGAGTGGAGTCCCAGTGGAACCCACTCACCCAGTTCCCCACATCTCAGTTCCTCAGCTTTTCATCCAGGACCTCCCTGTGCCGTGCAGAAGACCCTTTCAGGTCAGTCACACCCTGTGACTGCTTTCCAGTTGTTTTTCTGTCTCTTCTCTAACTGTGCCTTGGAGCAGGGGTGAACTCAGCCTATCCTGTTTGGCCATCTTCCCAGAATTCCACTCCTGACTTTTCTAAAACATTTTCGAAAAGAATAAACTGCCTTTAGCAGACTGGGACTCTTCTCAAAACCCAGGCTCAATTTTCTGGACAGAGTGACTCCAAGAGACACTGTCTGCCCACTACTCTACCTCCTTAGGTTCAGGCTGAGAGCAGCCATTTCAGATTGTGTTAAATTAATTTCCTGAATTTACATTTTAACACTTATAGGAAATAAGTTGGGTTACACAGCAAGCAATACAATACAGTACTACTGGCATTTATAAATACCTTGATGGTTACCTTTACTGCAACTCTTTGTTTATGCTGCTTTGAACCACTCTCTAGTATTCTTTCACTTCTGTTTGAAGAATTGACTCCCTTTAGCATTGCTTGTAGGGCAGGTGTAGTGGTGATGTATTCTCTCAAATTTTGTTTCTCTTACCCTCATTTTTGAAAGAGTCTTGCCACATAGAGAATTCTTGGGTGACAGTTGCTTTCCTTCAGCACTTTATGTATTTCAGTCCACTGCCCACTTACCTCCATGGTTTCTGATGAGAAATCAGCAGTTAGCCTTACTGGGATTTCCTCATATGTAACAAATTGCTTTACTCTTTCATCTTTCAGAACTCTCTCCTTGACTTTTGCATTTGATAGTGTAATCAGTATATTGGGGTGTGTTTTTCTTTATGTTTATCCTTTTTGGTGTTCTCTGGGCTTCTTGAATGTGTTTATTCATTCCTTTTGCTAAAATTGGAAAATTCTCTGTCTTTTCTTTCCTTGTCTATTTCCCCCCCCCCTTTTCTCTCTTCCTTCTTTTTCTGGGACTCCCATAATACATTATATTGGTGCATGTGATGGTGTCCTATAACTGTCTTAGCCTGTTTTGCTTTTAATATTTCTTTTTTTCTTCCTGCTTTACAGCCTAATATATTTCATGTGTCTTGCTATCAAGTCACAGATACTTTTTCTGCCAGCTCTATTCTTGGAACTCTCCTGGGCATTTTTCATTTCTGTTACTGTTGTCTTCAAAAATTTTATCTCCTTATTTAGACTCTCACATTGTTCATTCATTGTTTTTCTGATATCCTGTAGTTCTTCTCTGTGCTTTGCTTCATCACCTTAAGCATATTTATGGTCATTTTTTAGAGGCTTTGTCAGTATGTCCATAGTCTTGTCTTCGTTGGTGTTTTTTGTGCTGTTAGCCTCTTCCTTTGGATGGACCTTCATCTCCTGTTTCTTTATTTGTCTTGTATTCTTTTTTGTACACTGTACATTTTAATATTTTAAAATATGAACTTTGGAATTTACTCACTGGGATTCTGTTTCCTGGTTTTGTAACTAGCTGGTTATAATAAAGAGATTTTCTTGAGAGTCAGCCCTCCTATCAGGAAAGTCTGCTCAAGGTGAATGCACTGTGAAGTTTTCCCCATCTTACCGGGCCTCTGTCTTGTCATGAGCTTTTGCTTGTTACTTGCTTTGGAATTCCCCTGTTTACAAATGTTTGGTTGTTCCTTCTCTTTCCCAGGGACCCTCTCCTGGGTATCTGAAGCCTGCAGGGCTTTGTCCCAGTTTGTCCGCCTCTATGTCTTTTTACCGTACGTTTGTTATCTCACACTGCTTTTATCTGTCAGACAGATTGTAGGAGGAGGGTCAGCTGGGGAGGACTTGCCCAATTTCTGGCTTTCCAGCCGAAACAGGGCCAGGGTCCCATGGAAGAAGCACAGATCAGCTCCAAAGTGCCTTGTAGAGGGGGTCAGGTAGGGCAACAAACACTTCTTGAGTGACTCCCCTAGATTTCAACTTCCCTGGCCTCCCCTAGCCCTTCAGTGGACTTTCTCAAGGCCCTGAGGAAGCCCTGTGTCTGTCTATGTCTATCCACCACCTCTGTCCCTGTCCAGGGTGGGTTGAAACAATGGCTTCCACCACCTTTGTCCAGGTTGGGTTGAAATAATAGCTGCTTCAGGCCCTGGACCCAGCAATCGAATATGCTAATCAAATGCTGTGATCAGTGATCCACCACACCCACCGTTTTCTTGGGGAAGAGGATTTTTATGTCCCTTTTTGTTAGTAGCCTTTTGCCAGGGTATGAATCCCATGGCAGCCTGCTAGAAGTGTGGAGTTAGGCACCAGCAGTCACCATGCGGAGAGCGCAGTTTAGTTCTTTCCCGTAATTTATCAGCCTCTTCCTCTCTCTCTCTTCCTGGATACTATATAGTGTTTTTCTGGCATTGGAGTTTCAGAACAGTTGTTTCAGACTGTTCCTGCCTGTTTACAGTTGTTTTGATAGGACTGGGTCTTGTCACTCCCTACCCCACCATCTTACCCAGAAGGTCTCCTAGCCTTAGTATTTTTTTGATGAGAAATGTAACTTTTAAGCTTTCTGTATGGAAACTCAAACCCCACCCTTGTTGTTGTTTGTCTGTGTGTTTGTGTGTTTTTAACTTTTTGTAGTTTGTGAAGTTTATTCCAGCTGTTAGGTATACCATGACTGGTATTCTCATTAGAGTAACTACCTCTGTATGGTTTTTAAATTAGCTCATTTTAGGTCCAATATTTTGTTGTCCTTTTTGATAACAGTTAATTGCCATCTGTAGAACATTGGGCTTAGGTATATCTTTATTCTTAGATACCTTTGAGAAAGTCTTACTGGATTGTAAATAGCTTATACTTAAATATAGTTTGTTTTCCCAAATACTTTAGCGTTCTCTGGCATGTATTTGCCATCGTCATAAATTTGTTACAAATTCTTGTAATCTTCCTAGGTGTTTCATTACCAGAAGAGCTTAGTAGAATTGGTGCATTTGAAAATATATAACATCTACTCTCTCTTCTAGAAATTTACTTAAACTATTACTTAAGACCTTTCAAAGAACTCATGGTAGGTACTTACTTACCCAGTTGTTCTTTATAAATATCCAAGTTTTTATTAGTTGTTGATCTTCCCAGTGGTTTCCCTCAATTAATATCCTTGCCAGTGTTTAAAACATTTCCATGGAACTGAGAACAGCTATTCTTCTGATAGCCTTGGAAGCTGTGGCTACTCTATTGATTGTTAAAACCCGGACTTTTTCTGACTTGTCAAAACAGGCTATATTGAAAACCTATGCCTCTAGGCTGTTAGTAAACCCATTTCTATAGGCATCTGATGGGGCATAGAGACACTAGCCCTCATGCCTGCTCTGAAGTAGGACCAAGATTATTGCAAATATTGTATATTTATTTGTTCTTGGCCTAGTTGAGGGTACTTACTTAAGGGGCCATCATGAAATCTGTCTTCGACTCCTGGCATATGTTTTGTACCTAGTTATTTCTCTGAAAACAACTTAAAGTAGCGTGAAACCATGCACTACAGTCAATGAACTATTCCCTGGGCTTTACAGAAAATGGAAGCTATGAAAGCTTTATATTCTCCCCTTCATATTAGCCTGTGTTGTTTTATTTTACATGCCTTGTTTTTTAGCCAATTTCTTTCTAGTTCTTTCTATATAGATTAGTTTTGCATCCTAAATTATTTGATTTAACAGCTGTCACATTAACAAGAAATTCTGATTTTTACTCTTCAACATGATTTGTACTTCATTCCAGAGATGAACATAAACCTTGTGTTCCTAGTCCACCACTGTTGATAAGAAGGCAATTCCAAAAGGCTAAGCCAAATTTGGGAAGGGCACACAGTAAGCGAGTGGAACCAGCTATAGAAAAAGACACAGAACATCAGAGTGAGACAAGAGAGCCAGTAGATAATTTACTGCTGCAAGGAGGTTCTGACACCCAGTCCCTTCTAAAAGTAAGTTTGGAAAAGAATAATTTTGTAACTGAGCTCTATTTTGTCAGGGTCATGAAGGAGAGCATTAAAATATAGTTTACCTGTTGTGGGGTGCATGGGTGGTTTAGTGGTAGAATGCTTGCCTTTCATGCAGGAGACCTGGGTCCAATTTCTGGACCATGCACCACCCACCCCCCTTGAAAAAGAAAATATATATATATATAGTTTACCTGTTGTACGTGTAAACTTTTATTGATAATTAGTATCTTTCCAATATTATGAAAATTTGGAAATGAATTGCATGTGTTTATATGTATAAGTGTAGAGCTTTAGGCCGTACTACTAAATCAAATTAACAGAGAGATTGTTTCCATGATATTATTAGATATTTCTTTTTAAATTTAAGGAAAAGACTGAGCTTCTGGCATCTCTAGAAGTTTCAGGAAGAAAAGATTGTGTAGTTTCCAAGGAGACTGTTTTGGCCAAAAATGATGCTCAATCAGAAGAACTTGGAAATACTGGAGAGCAAATTCTAGGGGATAATTCTTTGACTTCTGTTTTTAAAGAACAGTATTTCAGTAAACCAACAAGGTAAAGTTTTATTTAATACATACTTTCAGAGTAGGAAATAAAAAACACACATACTTTATGGGTGCTCTACCTTAATTGTTATTTACAAAAAAATGGCTTGATAACAGAAGTGGAGATTGTTTTTTATTGCAGGACTGTTTCCACTTTATGCCTATTCTTATTTACTCAAATTTACTTTTTTCTTATCTCCTGAGGAAGATTTCTCTCTCCCAGGTTTAAAATTTCTGGGTATGTTAAACATAAGTAGAAGCCTAACCAAAAGTAGTATGTATTGCCTATGTAATTAGGGTCCTTATTCACATGCAATCACAACCATAATTTAGGATACTTGTCTTCCATAGTTTTTAAGAAAAGAGGGAAAAAAAACTAAGTTCTAAAAAGCAACATTGCTCTCATGTATTTTCTGCTTCCCCCTGTTTCTTTTATGCTAATCTGTTTAACCAATAGGATATAACCTTATCACTTTTATTTTTATTTATTTTTTGGCATGTGCAGACTCCGGGAATCAAACCCGGGTTTCTGGCATGGCAGGCGAGAATTCTGCCATTGAGCCAATTCTGCACCACCCCAGTATCACTTTTTGATCCTAAATTCTATATGTATTGTTTCGTTGTCCTTTTTTTTCTAATAATTCAGTCTTGTATTTTGCCTCCACTTACATAACAAGGAAAAACATGGCTCATAATTTAAAACTTAATATGAACATTTTCTAGGTAGGTAATTAAGATTTAACTCTGAATAAGAAACTAAGGAGTAATGGTAAATATTTTCTTCTTTTCAGAACATAATTTTTTAAAAGAATGCGTGTTGAGAATTTTCATTTTAATGGCTGGAACTGAGATTTCACTTTGAGAATTTATTTTTCTATAAAGAGTATCCTTGTGCATGTAATGACCATACTATTATTTTGATTAAACACTCAGCTCTCCACAATTCTTAAAAGAATCAAATTATTCCAGAATTACTCTGGATCGAAGAACAGCTATCTCTTCTGCCTCTGAGGGTGAGATAGATCATAGTGAAAGGAGAATGCATCGAAAGATAAAACCAAATGTCACCAAAGGGCGTGCATCTAAACGAATTCGCAGTAAGAGCTCTAAGAAGGAACCTAGAGGCTCTAAGTCCACACTGGTGACTCTTCGGGCTTCCCAGGAAGAAGAAGATGCTGCTGATGAAGATTATGAGTCTGACTATGAAGAAGAAAGCTGTCATCTTGCTCCAGAAGAAGTGAACAAAGCTCCAGTCTTTGTACCTATAGGTCTCAGATCTCCTGAGCCAGTTCCTGCTCAGATTGAGGAAACAATGGAAGAGGTAGAGTTTATGTATTTGAACCTTTGGCACTTTATCAATTTTACTGTTTTTTCTTTTTGTATCACATCATTTCTTACTGCTTATTAGTATTTGAACAGTTAATTCTCTAACCTCTAGAAATATAATTTGTTTGAGGCCTAGTAGGCAGCCTAAGGAATGAGCAGAAATAGGCTTGTGTGACTTCCTGTAAGTCAGAGAGCCCAGGGCCAGCACAAGGTCATCAGTATAACAGTAATGATAGGAATCTGCTTATGCTCGTATAGGAAACCTGCTTACTACTTTTTAATTAATTTTAAAAATTTTGGCAGGTGTTTCTATTATTATTTCTTTCTGATAGGCTTAGGTTGAGCTCTTTTGGTAAAAAAAGGTAGAAGAAACATATTTCTTCACCTTACTTTATTAGCTCCTTTGCTCTTTTGCCCCTTGGTCTAGGAACCCAACTATGTTACTTTAAAGTTCTCTGTTGTGCCTTAATTTTCAATAACTTATAGAGCAGCATATTTGAATCAGTTTTGTGGTTATCATTTGTTATTTTTTGAGCCATTTGAAACAGGATTAGGAGTTAACTGAGATGGTAGTGGTGATAATAAAAGAAACAGTAGGAAACAAAACATTTCAAGCAATGTTAAGTTGGTGGTTTAGTAGAGAATGCTCACCTGCCATACAAGAGATCCGGGTTTGAGTCCCAGCTCATGTACCTCCAAAAAAACAAGTAATATTAAGGTAACCCAGGATTAATAGATTGGCTGAAACACTAAAGTCACATTTATGAATAGAAGTCTAAACCTACTTTTATTTTAATTTCAGTTAATAACATGCTAGATGTTGTGAAGCAGATGACTTAATAGAATGGAGACACTAATTAAAAATTGAGGTTCTTTCTTGTAACTAAAAGTTCTGAGTAAACATACTGACTTTAAGCTTTAATTGAAACCAAGAAAATGCAAAAAGGAAAATTAATTTTGTGAAAGGACAGCTAGAGTTAACACTGTCTAAGAGTTCATTTAGCTGTCTATTTTATATTTCTCTCTGTGAAAGACAAATATCTAGTGAAAATTGATATAAAAAAATTTCTTAAAATCCACGCTATATCCCTGAATTAATACAGACCTATCTACTTCAGTCATAATAATAAAGCAAGAAAAACTTAAAATTATATTCCCTATAGCCAGTTTACAAAGACAGGAAATTCATATTATTTTACAAAATTGGCCTTTAAAAAGCATGAATATGCTTGAATATGAAGTCCTGATACATGCTACAACATGGATGAATCTTTAAAAAATTATGCTAAGTGAAAGAGTCCAGTCACATATATATATATATATTATATATCTACTCACATATATTGTATGACTCCATTCTTATGGAATGTCCAGAACAGGGAGGTCTACAGAAACAGGAAGTAGATTCATGGTTACTTAGGCATAGAGGCAGGGGGAGATAGAGGAGTGATATCTGAAGGTCACAGGGTTTCTTTTTTAATGCAGTTTTTTAAAAAGCAGTTTTACTGAGACACATTCATACATCATACAGTCCATCCAAAGTATACAATCAGTGTGTAGTCCAGTGTGCTACAATCAGTGGCCCACAGTATCATCACATAGTTTACATTCATCACCATAATCAGAACATTTTCATTATCCAGGAGACAAAAAAGAAAAGAAAACGAAAACCCAAAGCACCCCATACCCCTTTATCTCCCCCATTATTGATACCTGTTATTGGTGTGGCCCATTTGTTAATACTGAGGAAAGATTATTAAGATATTACTGTTAACTATAGTCCATAGTTTGCAATAAGTGCTTTTTACCACTCTTTTATTAACTCCTAATGATAGTTTCATACAATTGTTCTAGTTCATGGAAGAAATTTTTTATATTTGTACTGTTAATCTCAGTTATGAGTTATGCAAGTCATTTGTTTTAATCTCTTGCCTTCCTTCTGGAAATACATGCCTAACTTTTCTCTATGAGCCACACTCACACACAATTCAGCACTGGTAATTATACTCACGATAATGTGCTGCCATCACCTCTACCCATTTCCAAACATTTAAATTCAACCTATTTAAAAATTGTGCATGTCTTAAGCAACTGTTCCCTAGCCTCATTATATCTTATTGGTAACCTCTATTCTAGATTTTGTGTCCAAGAGTTAACATAGTATAATTAGTTCATATTAGTGAGATCATGCGATACTTATCCTTTTATGTCTGACTTATTTCACTCAATATAATGTCCTCAGGGTTCACCTATGTTTTCATGTGCTTCAGGGCTTAATTCCTTCTTACTGCTGAATAGTATTCCACCCAATGCATATACCACATTTTGTTGAACCATTCATCAGATGATGGAAACTTAGATCATTTCCGTCTTTGGCAATTATGAATATAGTGCTGTTATGATCATTGGTGTGCAAATGTCTGTTTGTGGTCCTGTTTTCAGTTCTGGGTATATACCAGGTAGTGGAATTGCCATATCATGGGGCAACTCTATACTTAGTTTTCTGAGGAACCCCCAAAGTATCTTCTATAGCAGCTGAACCATTTTACATTCCCACCAGCAGTGAATAAGTGTTCTTACTTCTCCACATCCTCTTTTCTGTTTGTTTAATAGTGGCCATTTTACTAGGTGTGAAATATATTGTGGTTTTGATTGCCTTTCCCTAATAGCTTAGTGAAGCTGAGCATCTTTTTATGTGCTTTTTGGTCATTTGTATTTCCTCTTTGGAAAAATGTATACTCATGTCATTTGCCCACTATTTAATTGAGTTGTTTGTCTTTTTATTGTTCAGTTGTAGGGTTTCTTTGAATATTCTGGATATCAAACCCTTATCAAATAGGTGGTTACCAAAGCTTTTTTCCCATTAAGTTAGCTGCCTTTTCACCCTTTTGACAAAGTTCTTTGAAGCACAAAAAAATTTTGAAGTGGTTCCATTTATCTATTTTTTCTTTTGTTGCTTGTGCTTTGGGTGTAAGGTCTACAAAACTACTACCTATTACTAGATCTTGAAGATGTTTCCCTACATTTTTTGAAGATGTTTTCCTACATTTTCTTCTAGTTTTTTTGGTACTATGTCTTATATCTAAGTTTTTGGTCAATTTCGAGTTAGTTTTTATATAGGGAATGCGATAGAGATCCTCTTTCATTCTTTTGTATATGGATCTCCAGTTCTCCCAGCAGCATTTATTGAAGAGACTGTTCTGTTCCTTTTGAGTGGGTTTGGGAGCCTTGTCAAAAATCAGTTGGCCATAAATGTAAGGGTGTATTTCTGAACTCTCAATTCAATTCCATTGGTCAGTAATAGCTATCCTTGTGCCAGTACCATACTGTTTTGACCACTGTGGTTTTATAATATGCTTTAAAGTCAGGAAGCATTTTGTAGTTTTTTGTGTACATGTTCTTTACATCCTTGGTTAACTTTTTCCTAAGTATTTGATTCTTCTAGTTGCTATTGTAAGTGAAGTTTTTTTTCCTCGATAACCTCCTTGGATATCTCATTATCAGTGTAAAGAAATGCTACTGATTTTTGCATGTTGATCTTGTATCCTGCCACTTTGATGAACTCATTTATTAGCTTTAGTAGCTTTGTTGAAATTTCTTCAGGACTTTCTAGATATAGGATCATGACGTCTGCACATAATGAAAGTTTTACTACTTCTTTTTGGATTTGGATGTCTTTTATTTCCTTTTCTTGCCTAATTGCTCTAAGTGGAGCTTCTAGCACAATGTTGAATACAGGGGTTTTTTTTGACATGATGAAAATGTCCTAAAATTGACCAATGATGATGGTTCTACATATCTATAAATACTAAGAAAATCATTGAGTCGCATACTTTAAGTGGATGAATTATATGCTATGTGATTTATATCTCAGTAAAGCTGTTTAAAAAAGCATTGTAAGTGTAGGTGGTTAAAGAACCAACTTTCAGTTATTTAGAACATTCCCACTTCTCACCCTGTCCCGAATTTTTGAGAGTATTGTATCTTTTTAAAATACTCCACATTTTTTTATTCATCACAGGCCAATAGGATATGAGTAAAGATTTTTCTCTCACTTTTGAATTTGAGGAAACAGATAACACAGCACACAGATGTTAATATAATAAATCTGTCTTAAAAGCAAAATTTCAAACTTGAGTCTTTACTCAGAGTGATGTTTCTACCTACTTCACTGTTTTTATGTTCATCTCTCTGTTAATAAGGGAATAGGGGCTAGACTGAGTTGTATATAGCCTAAAAGAAAAATCAACATCTTTTCAGCCCCCGAGCTATGAGTCTATCTAAAGGCATGGGCAAGAGCACCTCTCTCTCAACTGGAGATCTCTTCCGTCTAGACCACGTCTTCCATGGTTCTGCTCTTAAAGTCATTTTTCCTTCAGTGCATTTTATCTCTATCCCTTTTAGTGCAGGCTGGCAAGCTTCCCTTCGTACAGAGTTCTCAAACTCCTTGTTAGCTTTACATGTAGTTCAATGGGGTCAGTGCCATCAGATGAAAGGATTTTCCAGTGATCCTAGACAAAGGTTTTCCTTGGAAGTGGTTGACTAGATCCATGTTTAGCCAAATCCTCTAGCAAAGGGTTGTTTAGGCACAGCTCATGAGAGCGCCTTCTTTGGAAGTTCTCTTCTTGGGAGCCCAGGGAGGGAGGGAGGGACGCCTCTGATGGAGTTGCTTCTAGCCTTGGTCTCTGTGCTATCTGGGTAGGATAACCCCAGTCATCAGTTGCTGGCTCCTTTGTGCTTATCCGCTTAGACTGCGGTTCATCCCTTTCCTCTCTCGTTTTACTGTATGCACCAGGGTGAAAGCAGGCTGCACTTTTCACATCTAGCTGTGACATCTCAGCCAAAGATCCAGGTTCATCACTTAAAAGTTCTGCCTTCCATCTGACATCAGTGCACACTTTTGTCAACTTCTCTACCACGTCCTAACAAAGATCTTTTTTTTTTCCAGTTTCCAGCAACATGTCATCATTGTTTTCTAAGGCCTCACTGGAAATATCTTTCAATTTCCATATTTCTACCACAGTGTCTTCAAGGCAGTCTAGGCTTTTTCTGTTAAGCTCCTCAATGTTCTTCCAGCCTCTACTCATTATCCTATTTCAAAGCACTTCCACATTTTTAGGCATTTGTAATACCAGAAGCACACTTTCCAGTACAAAACTGTTTTAGTTTGCCACACCGCTATGATGACTATCATATAACGGGTTGGTTTAACAATAGAAATTTATTAGCGATGCTTTTGAGGTGAGAAGAAACACAAAATCAAGATATTGGCAAGACTTGCTTTCTCCCCAAAATCTGTAGCACTCTGGTATTGTCTGCTAGCAGTCTTTGAGATTCTTCATCTTCTATTTCTGCTTCTGTCACACGGTGATATTCTTTCCTTTCTTGCTTCTGTGACTTGCAGGTTCTTTTTATGAGACCTCCAGTAATCTGGATTAAGATCTACCCTCGTTCAGTTGAGCCACACCTGAATTAAAAATAACATTTTCAGCAGTCCTACTTTCAGTGGGTTCATACCCTCAGGAACGTGGATTAAGATTAAGGACATGTCTAAAATGGCACATAATTCAGTCTTAGCACAGACTCTGACCAATGGGACTTCTAAATGAAGAGTAAATATGAGTGAACCCATTATTTTACATGGCCATTGCCATAGCTTTCAAAAGTCTTGCATACTTAGAAATGGGGAAAGAGGGTAGTTGAAGGGGAGGAATGGGATTTTTTTAGAATTTTCTACTTATCTCTATTATAAACTCACCAATGTACAATTGGTTGATTACATGTCTATTTCTCTTAGATTGTGAGTTCTTTGAGGGCAAGGGCCAAACATGTCTTATTTTTCTTTGTAAGAAATATTTGTCTTGTTACCCTTGTACCTCTAGACCTCTAGTTTTTAAGATGTACTCCATAATTGTTAACACAATCAATAGAGAAAATAGGGACAAAGTGGGAATAAATAGGAAGTGAAATGCCGGGGAGCATTAGCCTTAGAAAATTTTTCATACTGGTTGTAATCATATACTCCTTAAAAATGTCCTTTACTTTTGCCATATTGCTGTTTAATCATAAAAATTACTATATTTCAATTTCCTAATTCTGTATAAATATGGATTATTTCTTCAGCTTAACATTTTATTGTACTTATTCATGTGGAAAATGAAGTTTTGATTTCACTATTTATTGTATGCCAAAATTAAACAATAAAACTTTTAATTTCAACAGCTGGAAATAACAGTGAATGTCCCAGACATAGCATGCATAACTGTTGTTGAACATCATCTCTCAGACAAAGATGTAACCACTCAAGAGATGAAACAAGAAGAAAACGTGAGCGCATTATCAGCTGTAAGCATCTGTTTTAATATGATTTTGCCTTTTTTTC
>PVIY010057727.1:0-12759 GCA_004026745.1 Myrmecophaga tridactyla
GAGCAGGCCCCTGCGCCCACCTGCTCGGCAATGTAGAAGGTGTGGCTGTCTGTCTGGGGGTGGAACCAGCAGCAGCGGAAGGTCTCCCCAAGGATGGGGTTGTAGGGTTTCTTGATCCCCTGCAGACCAGGAACGGAGAAACTCACGTGAGAAACCCGGTGCAAAGGGCCCATGGGCCGGGGCGGGGCCACAGACCCTGTGCCGGGAGGGCAGTAGACACGGGACACGGCCAGGCCGGCTCTGCCGCCTGTGGACCTCTGCGGAGAGGGCACGTCTGCACCCAGCATCTGCGAACAGCATCCCCCTTCGCTCCGGGAAAACCACGCTTTGCCCACGACTTACATTCCAGGGTGGGGGTGGGGTGCAACTTAGAAGCCACCCTAAAGTGGCTCAGCTCAGAGGGGGACGTAAGACCTCAAGACCCCAACTGGGCCCCCTCTCCCCAGGCTTTAAGTCCTGAGCAACTAAAAGATGAAAAACGGGCGGCTCCAACTCACAACCTGCTCAAATCCTGACGGCTTAGATCAAGCTCTCCAGCCCTGCCCACAATCTCTCTCCCCCTCTCCGCCCCCAGTTCCCTCTGGGCCCTGCTCTCCCCTGGCTGGAAGGAATTTCTCCCTGTCTCCCTGCAGCAGCTCCTGCCCACCACTCAGCTTGGACCCTGGTCTGGGGCCCCTTGGCATCTCCAGCTCTCCTTGGGCTTGCACGGGCATCTGCCTCACCCCACAGCCCTCTGTGGACGCGGGGGCAGGTCTGCTTGTGGTCTGCTTGGTGCCCACCAGACTTGGCGTGAGATCCCCACCTCCCATAGCTGCCTCTCAGAGCTGCACCTGCAGCGCCCAGCATTCCTCCAGATCCAACTCTGGGCCCTGCAAAGCTGGAGCTGCTGCCTCTGAGAAGTCCTCCCAGAGTGCCACAGCCCTGTCTACACTTTCACGTGGTAAGCGTCTGCTCAGAAGAGGCCAGGCCCTGGGAGCCCCCTCTGTGCCCACTGCTAACAGAGACCAGATAGCCAGCAGCCCTGGCTCTACCCCCAAGCAGCCACATATGTCTCTGGATGGTCCCTTCCCCTCCCCGAGCCTCAGTTTCCCCACTTGTGTAAAGAAAAGGTGGGACTAGGATATGGTATTCCAAACTTGTGCTCCATGGGACCCCAGGGCTCTGAGCTGGGGCTAAGGATTGGGGCTACAGCTCCCCAAGCCCCACTCCCCACCCCCAGCACCTCAGCTCTCCTCTGAGGCCTGGGTTGTAAGAAGTTCCATGGCTGATGGAAACCAGCAACCCCAATCTCCCATCATCGTGACCTTTGTGGGGGGCAGTGTCTCTGACAGCCAGAGGCTGTTTCGGGGGGAAGGACAAAGGGGAACCATCTTGAGTATCTGGAGAACGGGGACCCCCTCCCCAACTAGGGGAAATCAGGGTCCTGTCCCAATCTCCCAGGACCCTTCGAGACCATGCGTGTTGGGACAGCCTTGAGGGTAGGGGCTGGGACCGGGTCTGGGGGACAGTCCGCATGGCAGGTTCCCCCGCCCCAGGCTGGCCCCTTACCTTGGGCTTCTTGTAGAAGCCAGACAGGTACCAGCGCAGGACAAGCTTCATGCGGCTGTAGGCGTCCTCCTCCAGTGCGGCCCTGGGAGGGGCAGGGGGCTCTCAATCCAGTCCAGGCCCTCGGCCACCAGGCCGCCCGTGCCCTTCCCCTGCTCAGCCCCTCCTTTGGGCTCCGCCTCCATCCACACCAAAGGAGACACATCTCTGCCACGAGGCAGGTTTTCCATCTACCCAGAGAACACCGGGGCCTCTCCAGTGCTGGCCGAGAAGGTACCACTGAGTTGAGCTGCCACCGCCTCCAGGAAGCCCCCTTGGGTGCTCCCGCCCTCCCCTAGTCCCCTTGTCCCCTGCGGTGAGCATGCATCCCCTTTTCCTGACCAAGCCGGTCTCCCTCACCCGTGCAGCCCAGCTCGGCACACAGAAGGTGCTCAGGACTCCTGCGCTCGCCCCAACTGAACATGCAGCGCCCCCAGCCCACCCTCCCCCAGCTCCCCCCAGGGGGCTGCTCTTGGAGGCCCAGAGCCTGCAGGGACGGGGGGTCATGCTTCCCCCCGAGAAGGGGCTCTCCTGAAACCTCAGTGGGGCTGGAGGCTTGGCTCTGGGGGGCCTCGGGGCACGCACCGGGAGAGCAGGTCGGCGTGGTAGTAGTAGTCGGAGAGCTTGTTGAGGAAGGAGCGGGGCTCCAGGACGAAGGTGGGCAGCACCACACGGGACAGGTCCATGCCCGGCCGCAGCTGCTTCAGCAGCACCCAGATCAGGCCCTTGTTCTCCTCCGACACGGCCTCCACCTGCGAGGACTCGCCCTGCTGCCGGCAGAGAGCTGCATCAGGACGGAGCGAGAGGGCGGCCGGGGGTGCAGCGCCCCACCCCTGCAGACCTGGAGCCTTGGCCCTGTGACTCTGTCCGTGTTGCACCCCAGCTGAAAGGCTGCCACGGGCCCCGGGCCCTTTCGCCTGGGCAAATCCCTCTCTGAGCCCCAGGTGGCTGCTGAAACCCATCTGGGGGTTTTGTGAGATCCTGTCCCTGAGGCAGGAGGGATGGGCATGGGACAGCCTCCCGTGCTCGCTGGCTGCTGGGGGCAGGAAAGTCTGGGTCCATTCGGGCCCCATGACTCCCGGCGAGGGGGGTCCAGGCCTGCCCTTTCCTCGGACCCACGGCGAGGAGTGGAGGGGCCGCCTGGACCTCGGACTCTCTTGCCTGCGACATATGACACTAACCGCAGGGGGCAAATACGGGCGGAGGAGGGAGGTCTGGGGCTTCCAGCCTTGCTCCCCTCCTTTGGGGAGGCTGGTGGGGGCCCCACTCCCACCCCTCAGCAAAGAGCAAGCCCTTAGGCGGAGGGAAACTTCATGAAGAGTGACAGGGGTGTCTGCAGACGGTGGCAGCGGGCAGCAGCTGGGGCCGCTGGGCAAGGTCCCCAGGGCAGGGCTGTCCAGCAGGTGGACACTCTGGCTGTGGGAATCTCCACCCTGTCCCTCCTCTCTCTGGGGAGCACCGTGGACTTTCTGCCATCACTGGTGGGAAGTTCTTTGTGGCTCCGAGTTCTTGGGCCCTGGGGTCCCAGGTTCCCAGTGACCAGCCCAAGCTCAGTCATTCTTCATCCTTTCTAGACTTAATCCCTGCACTTGCCCACAGCCTGGTGATTGTGGTCACCCCAGGTTTGCAGAGTGGACAAGCAACTTGCCCAAGGTCGCACTGCCAGCGTGAGGCAGAGGGGCGTGACCTCAGGGCTGGACTTGTTCTTAGCCCAGGATGGCGCTGCCTGTACGGCAAGCAGCAAGCCCTGGGTCCGAACCCATCACCACCAGGCTGGGTGGCCGAGAGCCAATTGCTGAGCCTCTCTGTGCATGTGGAACTGTGGCTGGGGTTGGGTGATGCGCTGAACACCTGGGGGACGGGGAGACCCTAGAGGCCCAGCGTGAGCATGGCACCACTGAGACCTACGGGGTGGGGGGAGGTGTCGAGGGTCCCCACCTCGCTTCCAGGCCAGCTTCGGGGGGGGGCGGGAGTCACTCCTTGAAGCCCCGCCCACTCCCACCCTGCACCCTCCTGCCGTGTCCACGCGTGGGCCACGCCTCGCTCTCATTAACCCCGCCCACACTGCGTCCTCGTGGAGACGCCCCGCCCCCGCCCAGGTGCAGCAGCTCCGCTTCTCACCTGCTGTGTCCGCCTCCCGCCCTCCAGGCAGGGCACGGGAAAGGGCATCTTTGGGGAAAGGGCTGTGCTCACCAGGGTGTCCCGGCGCGCCGGGAGGGTGGGGCTGGGGGCCTCAGCGGGCTCTCTCCTCCCCCCTGCGCCCTCTGCTTGGCGGGGCGGGACCCGGGCTCTCACCTCCCCGAGCTCCTCGTGGACCTGCCCCACGTACGTGGTCCCCCTCGGCGGGCCCGCAGCCCCCGACTGCTCGCTGCAGCGGCCGCCGCGCCTCCCGCCCTGCTCCGGGATCCCGGCGTCCCACTCCTCCGCGGCCTCTCTCTCCGACTTGTCTGAAAACGCGTCGTTCTCCAGCGAGGACCCGTTCAGTCTGGAGGGCGGATGGCGCGGTGGGACCCCGGCCCTGCGCGGGACACCCCTCCCCGGGGCGGCGCTGCTGGCACCAGCGGTCCTTTTTCCAGGGGAGGAAACCCTGCGCGGGAGGCCCGCCCCCGCCCTCTCCCGGTCGGGCCACCCGCATCCTCCCCGTCCCCTCCCCGCCCCGGCGCTCACGGGAACAGGTCCTGGTCCGCGCGGAGGGCGGCGGAGGCCGGCGGCCCATAGAGCGCCGAGGGCGACGCGTCCGGCGAGGACCCGGGCTCCCCGTCGCGGCCCTGCTTGCACGCGCCGAGTCGCAGGAGGCTGGAGCAGCGCAGCGCCAGCTCCAGGGCGTCCAGCCAGCAGCGGCCTGGGGTGCGGGGAGGGGGTCGGGTGAGCCCCACCCTACGTAAGCAACCCCACCCCACACACACTGCAGAGGAGACCCACCCTCCCACCCGGTACCGGGTGCCCAAACCCACTTCCCTGCACCTGGAAGCCCCCATCGGCCTCAGAGGAACCCCACCTCCTAATCCAAGCCCATCAGGGAGCATGCCCCACCCACAGGCATCCTGACCCCTCCTCAGTGGAGAGTCTGCTCCCCTGCGCCCCTCCCCCATCATGAAGCCCTTGGTCCCAGTACCTATTCACTTTGGGGACCCTGCCTCCTGACACCCCTAGACTCTCGCCCCACGGAGGTGCCCACCCGACCCCGAGACTGGACATACTGCACCGGAAGCCTCTGCCATGGGCAGCTGGAAGGATGGTGGGGAGGGCAGGGCAGCTGGAGCGGGTGGGGGGGCACATGGTTGGCAGCCTTGCATGTTTGTGGGGGTCTCCCAGCTGCAGGGGGCTCAATTCCATCTGGACACCCCAGGAGAACAGGGAGGGCAGTGGGTGGGCAGCACCAGCTTCTCCCATCCCCCACACTCTTTTTTTTTTTTTTTTTTAACATGGGCAGGCACCAGGAATCGAACCCGGGTCCTCGGGCATGGCAGGCAAGCATTCTTACCTCCTGAGCCACCGTGGCCCGCCCTCCCCCACACTCTTGACCCTGTACCCCACTGCCTCCCTGGTGCAGGCGGCCAGCGGGTTAGCCCAGCACAGCCCGTAGGTCCCTTAGGCGCTCACACCTGTGGGGATGTACACCTGCCCAGCTTCCACCTGATGGCCTGTGCTTGCTAATGAAGGCCCTTCCATTCACAAAAGGGACTCCGCTTGGAAAGGCATCTGGGGTCACTCAAGTGTGGGGACACAAGGTTAGAGAACACTGAAGAAGGGTCTTTACTTTGCTAAGCCTTGAAACTGTTGAGCTCTCGGAGAGTAGGTTTCTTTCCCGAACTTTTAAAACCATGGACTCCTGCTCTTGGGGTACTCCTGGGACTACGGCTCGGAGGAGTGTGGGAAGCACCGGGTGAGCGTGCCGCCAGCATGGGTGGGCCCCAGCCAATTCCTGCTTCTTTGGAGCTGTCCTTATCTCAGGGGCATCTGGGACCCTTCCTGGCTTTTGCTGCAGGCCTGGCTTGGAGCCAAAGATTCAGGCACCTGTTCTGAGTGTCGGGGTCTGGAGGCCCCTTCCTGGCCTGGGCCCTGGCCCAACAGTCATGTGGGACAGGGAAGGGAGGTCATGGGGGCAGGGGAGGGGGATCATGGAAGCAGCACGTGCAGGCAGAGAGCTGGGAAGGTCACCAGCTGGGGCTGGGGCTCTGAACAGGAGGACTTTGCAGTTGGCACAAAGAGAACCAGCCATTCTGAATATGATGCATCCTTTGAAGCCCATCCCAAGTCTGCCTCATCCTCCGGGAAGCCCACCCTGATACCCGTATGGGGCTTGGCCATACTTCCTTGCTGGTTGCTACTCAGGGAGTCAGCTCATGCTTCAGCCCAGTCTGCCTGGTCTTGGGGGTCCCCTGCTCACCTCCCTCTCCAGACTGCGAGCTCCGTGAGAGCATAAGCGGCCCTGCCCATCCCAGGGCCCATGTGGGGCTTGGCACAGAGCTGAGGCCTTGGGAATCGACCGTGGAATTAAAGACTTGGTATTAGCCGATGGTGCATGGAGGTGGTGCTCAGCCACCAGGGGGTGGCATGGCATTGCAGGAGAGGACACTGGCCGGAGGCCAAGTGGCAGGGGCTGAAGACTCAGTGGTCAAGACCAGGCTGCCTCTGCCCTAGCACGGCCAGCCCAGAGGGCCCTGCCTGCTCTGGACTACCAGCAGGACGAAAGCCCCTCACCTCACTTCCCCAAGAGGTGCCCCCCTGAGTGCCTTGGAATCAGGCAGCTGCATTTACTCAGAGCAGCCACTGGGGGCGCTGTGGAGTAGGAGTGAGTGTGGGTGGAGGATGGGTGGTTCCACAAGGAAGGTAGGAATAATCTAATTATAATAGTAATTGTAGGCTCAGCTGGAGGGGCTGTTGCTTTAGGCTCCAACAATGTGCAATTTCCTAGGGAGTCAGAAATTTGGATTCATGTCCAGCACTTCCTTGCTGGCAGTTTGCCCGTGCCTCAGTTTCCCCACTTGTCAAATACAGATGACAGTTGAGCCTACCGAGTCAATGGTGCCGGGTACACGATTGATGCTCGGTAATCATTAGCTAGCTGCTTTATATAAGGTTGCTGGATTCTCATCCCACCGGGGAGACAGGTTTCATTATTCACATTTTACTCATGGGGAAACTGAGGCTCAGAGAGGGGTTCCAGTGAGTGGCAGGCCCCCTGACCCAAGCCCAGGCTTGCCCAGGGACTTCAGGCGTTCTCCTCCCCTCTGCCCCAGAGCTGGAGCACCTGCACCTCGGTCTAAACCCAGCAATGGGGCCGCTCCAGGTGGGGCCCCGGGGAGTGGACAGTGGGCGGGAACTCACCATCCGACTCAGAGGCGGTCCTGAAGATCAGGTAGCTGCTGGGGAGGGGCTGTGTGATGGAGCCCACAGTCTCACCCTTGGGACCCTGGAGAGGCAGAAGCATGGGCATCACCCATAGGCATCCCCGTGGGCATACGGACACAGAATCACGCCAACCCACGCCCGACATGCACGGAACCTTCCTGAACCTCTGGGTGCCCAAGGTGGGGTCGGGCACCCAGCAATGCAGACAGGGCAGATGGCGAGAGAAGCGCCAGGGAGGGGGAGCTCTGTGGTCTTCTTGAATGGGGGGGGGGGGGCCAGCTCTCGGCTTTCCAGCTCTGAGTGCCCCAATTTAGGGGACCAGATTCAGCAAATATAAATCTAGGATGCCCAGTTAAATTTGGATTTTAGAGGAACAGTGAATAATTTTTTTAATGAAATGTGCCCCATGCACTATTTGGGACATACTAAAATAACCAACCAAACAAAACATTTATTCATGGTTTCAGCAGCTGGGCAAGGGACCCGTGGTATGATCTGATCCTCCCCAGGCCACTTCCGACCCCCATGGCCCTCATCAAGGGCTCCTTGTCCCATGTGGGTCTGTACAGGGCCTCTCTCCTCCATCCTCCACCCGCCCCAAATTCCTGTGGCCCCGGGGCCCGGCTGGCGGCACCTTCACGGCCCAGACGGACTGGTCCAGGGGGTGGAAGAGCTTGAAGCAGAAGCCGTCCTTCTTGGAGGGGCGCTCGATGAGCTCACAGCAGTGCAGCAGGACGGTGCCCACCCAATGGCCCACTTTGGGTGTCTTGTAGATGAGCAGCGCCCCTGGCTTCAGCACGCACCACAGCTTCGTCCAGCTCTTCAGGGTCCCACGGATCTGCATGGGGCGGCGCGGCCATCAGCGCTGGGCGCGGCTTGGCAGGCAGTGGGGGGAAGTGGGGCACGGGCACAGGCACACCCTTCTCCTCTGCAACCCCACACCGGCCCGCGGACACCCCAGCCCCCGGGCAGCATCACACGCCCACCAGGTGCCCAGGCGGGGGCTGGCGTTGCCCTCTGGCAGCTCAGGCGAGAGCCTGGGACTCTCTTCAGGCTGTGGGCACAATGCCACATTAGTGGGTTTTTTCCCCCTAAATACTTTTTAATGGGGAGATACAGGGAATGTGAAGTGTTTACAAAAGCAGAACACAAAACTCTGTGCACGATGATCCGATTGTAATCTTATCTCTACGTATTCATTTCAAAAGACGAAAGGAAATAACACCGTGAGCAGTAGGTATCTTTGGAAAGCAGAATTCTGTTTGATGTTAATTTCTGCTCTTGTTATCGGCATCATACGAACAAAATCATGAGAAAAGTTAGTCCTGCGTAAAAAAGGTATAAGAGAATGGGGGAAACTAGAGCACTGATGTATACCTGATGACTTAAATGAAGTGTATTGTTATTTTTTTTAGGTGTGGTCATTATCTCAGTTTTATAAGGTGCCCATGTGGGCCCAGGGCTGCATTTGATCTCTTTACTGTCCACGGCAGCCCCGGAGGTCAACCGTCTCACACCCCCCCCTGGGTAGAGGGGGAAACTGAGGCTCAGGGACTGAGTGACCACCCAAGGCCTCGGGGAGGTTTGAGCACAGGCCTGGCTGCGTCCCCAGTGCATGGCTCTACGGGCACTCAGGGGGGTACAGTGGGAGGGGCCCCATACAGGGACAAACACGCTGCAGCGTCTCCAGCCTGGCCTCTGGGGCAGGCTATGGCCCACCACGGCCCTCGCATACTGGCCAGCATACCTTCAGGCTGTCGGCCATGATGACCACACCGGGGTCCGTCAGGGCGCTGAGCAGCTGCCTCGTGGCGCGTTTCTTCTCCTGACGATAGTTCTCCTTCTGTGCCTGAACCGGGCCAGCCCACGGGTGGTCAAGGCAGGAGGCTCTGGGCCGCTCCCCCAGCTCCACCCCTCGCAGGGGCCTCCCTTGGACAGGCTGGTGGGGGACCCCTCTGCTGGCCCAGGTGCCTGTTCATGCGGCAGGGGCGCAGCCACGCCCCTCCACAGGCCCGTCCCACCTTGAGCGTCTCCTTCTTGGTGGCCTTGGCTGTGGGAGACACACACTCTCTGTCCGAGCCGTTGCACAGCCTGTGCTCTGCCTGCAAGAGAAGCGGTTCGGGTGGAGGGAGGACAGGGCAGTGGCGCATGGCCTGGGGCTGCAGGGGGCGGGGCGGGAGGAGGTGGGCTGGCTGGAGGCCTAGGGTAGGAGCAGGGGGGCCTCCTCCCTGCCTGGCACCCTCTGTCCAGTTCGCCGGCGCTTCCTGGGGTGTGGGTCAGGAGGAGATGGAAGAGAGCAGACGGTTGCAGAGAGTAAAATTCAGGGCTCACGGGCAGGCCCCTCAGGCCCTGTGCTCGGTGGGGGGCCTGGGGCAATGGTGGGATTGGAGCCCCACTCCTGGGAGCTGATGGGATTGTTGCAGAAACATAAAAGGGACAGATGGGGTGCTCAGGGACAGAAGGAAACACAGGGGGCTCTAGGGGTCAAGGCTAAAGTCCAACCAGGGCCCACAGGGCGAGAGGGATGGGTTCTCCAGGAGGAGGGGGAGCTCAGCGACAAGCTCTCAGGCTGGGTTTGCAGGAGAGTGCCACGCCCACTCAAAAGTACGGCATCCCCTGTAGGACCCGGGGGGCAGGTCGTGCCTTAGCCATCACCATGTGCCCAGGCCCTGAGCAGGGACGCGCTGACAGGTGCAGGGAGAAGCTTCCCCCTGGTCCCCCAGGGTCCGCTCACCGGGGGCCAAGCCAGGCTGGCGGGGCCGGTCCCACGGGTCCCGAGCAGCGCTCCTAGGATTTGGGTGCCGGAAGGGACCAAGGTCCTTTTACAGATGGGGAAGCTGAGGGCCCTGGGGTAGGGTGGGGCTGGGGGACTGGTCAGAACAGTTAGCCAGGGTGGAAGGCTCTAGAGTCTGTCCTGCCAAATCCCATCAAAGCACGCCACATCCTGCCTGCTGCTGGTTTCCCTACAGCCTGTGAGCCAAGAATGGTCTGTATATTTTTAAATGGGTACAGTGATCGAAAGAATACTACTTCATGACACATGAAAACCACACGGAATTCAAATGAGTGTCAGCTAAGAGTACCGTGAACGAATGAATGAAGGAATGAATGGATCCTACCGCCAGCTTCCAGCTCCCTGGCCAAAGGTACTACACTTGCTTTAGGCCACAGGGGAAGAGGGAAGGGATGGGGTGGGGGGCAGACTGGGGTGGACTTGCCAGGCCCCCGAACCCCTTCTGCCTCCCACATGCCAAAGCACGTGCCCCGTGGAGCACCCCTGGGAAGTCAGAAAGACTGCTCGGAACTGCGCTTGCACACGTGCGACCTACAAAATAAATGACTTTAAAAATATCATTTACAGCTCACATCTTTCCCAAGCTATGAGCCCAGACTGCTCTGAAGAATTTGTAGGGGTGAGCAGAGCTTCCCTATTTTGTTCCCCCATAACCATACGGTTCATGGACAAGTTGGGGGTGTACTTTTCCCTTTTGGGATCTGTGTCCCCTGCTGGGATGCAGGAAATTTATGCATCTCTGTACCCCAGCCCCAACAGCAGGGTGGGGCACAGAGAAGGCGCTCAGAAGTTATTACTGAATGAATTGACTCTAAAGTTTGGATCAAATGGGAAACTTTCTGACAATGGGTGTATGTTTCCTTGGGTTGTAGAGGGACACGGCCATGAGTATTTTCAATGTTTTTATGTAATCAACTTGTATCTTTAAAGGACATTAGTGAGGGCATGCTAATAAATAGATAACGGCCTATCGGGGTAGTCCTAGCAACCCTGGGGGCCGAGGACGGGGATACGTAGGTGCCCGGAGGGGTCATCCCAAGCTCTAGCATGTTCTACCCGAGGCTGACGAGGGACAGGGCATTGGAGCCACCACCAACGCCTTGCTGGACAGACGGGGAGATGGGATCCCGGAGAAGGAAGGAGTCCCACGGGGCAGGTGGCTGGGCAGGGAGAGAACTTGGCCTCTGGCTCTGCTGCCCTGAGCAGTGTTCTCGGCACAGGGCCACCAGGCCATGGCTCCGTGGGTGGAGGCCCCCCATCCTGGGCCTGAGGTCCTGCCAGGAGGGGCTTGTCTGGGGGCCCAGGCAGTGTGTGGAATTCTCCAGAACCCAGCGCCACCCCAGGGAGGGAGGTCCAGGTACCTCAGGGCAGAGAGGCCACAGGTCTCCTCTCACCATGACTTTCTGCTCGTTGGATGCGACCGGCAAGCCACGTCCTTCCCAGAGGCCTGTCCCCCACCCTGGAAGCCACAACCCCGGCTCTGCATATTCATCTCTCCCTTCTTGGGGAGCCCAGTCTGGGATTTGCACAGGCTAGGGGTGACAGGCGTGGCAGCTCTCCCCTCCTGAGCCGCTTCCGGCTGTCCCCTGGCATGACCGGGTGCTTACCGGTGGCACCTTTGTGGCTGAGCCTGGGGTCGGGGGTCCTTCATCCCTGGGTAGCGACAGGCCATTGGGCTCCATATCCTTCCCTGCAATGGAGTGGCCGGGGTGAGGCTCTAGGCCGGCCCCCAGCCCTCCCCGGGCGGGGAGGGGCAGGAAGCAGCCCACACGCAGCGGTGGCAGGTTCTGCCCTGGAGAGATCTAATCAGGGCCGGGGGCGGGGGCTGTGGCCTCTGGCACTGGCTGCTCCCCCGGGGCCGTGGAGCCACCCCACAGTTTTCAGAGGGAGCACGTGGCACCCTTTCCCGCCCTTCTGGCTGCAGCAGTGCCAACCCCTGAGTGCCCAGACCCCGCCCGAGGGGCTCTATTTTCTCATTTGGTGCAGGAAGGGCGGTCATTGCATTGGCTGGACTCAGTCCTGCGGGAAACGGCTTCCTCTTCCCTGCCTGTTGTTTCCGAGCCGGCTGCCAAAGCTTCCACTTGGGGCTGCGCTGTGGGCAGGAGGAGGGAGGGGACGGGGCAGAGCAAGGCCTGAGTCCCCGGGGCTGCTCGTGCCACTTCCTGTGGCGGGGTGATGACGGTTTACTGCTTGGGGCCCTGGTGCCGAGAAGCGGTTACGCCCGGGGGTGGCATCTGCCCTGCCAAAGCCACAGGCTGCCCACGCCCTGTGCCCAGCTGGACGGCCAGGACTGGGGGCGGTGAGGACGGGGGCAACACAGGGCTCCGCAGACCCCCTTTCTGGGAGCCGTGGGAAGGGGCCTGGCGGCGGCTGGGACCCAGGGACTCGCACCAGAACAGCCGGCACGCATACCCGGAAGTGGCCTGACCCCAGGGTCAGTCACCATCCAGGGTGGGGGTCCGGGGCTCACTGGGGCCAGGGAAGGTTCCGAGCCTCGGCCTCTCCCCCATGCAAGCACCACCTCCTGGGCTGGGAGTTGCAGGCAGAGGTGAGGGCTTGCCCCTCCCTCCTGGGGGTCCCCCCACCCCAGGAAGCTGTGTTCTCAGTCCTCAGAGAAGGCCCTCAGCCGGCTGTCCTGCACGCGTGGGCCAGCTACTCCAGGAACACAACTCCCATGTACCTGACCACCAAGTGGCACCTGCGTCTCCCCTGCCCCTCCCCAACCTAGGTGGGCACACAGCCTGCCCTGTGACTCTGGGCCTCAGTTTCCCCATCTGACTGATGAGCATTTGGATGAGACGGTCTCCAAGGGCCCTTCACGTCCAACCTGGACGTCATCCCGACATGGGGCGGGCCTGGGTCCCTCCCACCCCCAGGGCAACAGGGACAGGACCATGGCCAAGGAGGGGTCAGCTCCTCTCTCCTCACCACGCAGCAGGGTGGGACGGAGGCCAGGCCGGGGGCGGGGGTCTCCCCCTGGGGAACCAGGAAGGAAGTCACAAATGCCAAGCGGGGGGACTTGGCTC
>PVIY010057728.1:0-12755 GCA_004026745.1 Myrmecophaga tridactyla
ATGATTGAACAATGATATAGCTTTCACAATGAGACTCTGTGAATGTGAAAACCTTGTGTCTGATGCTCCTTTCAGCTACTACATCAACAAAAGAGTAGAACATATGGAATAAAAATAAATAATAGGGGGAACAAATGTTAAAATAAATTTAGTTTGAAATGCTAGTGATAAATGAAAGCAAGGGGTAAGGGGTATGGTAGGTATAATCTTTTTTTCTCTATTATCGTTTTATTCCTTTTTATGATGTCTTTTTATTTCTTTTTCTAAATCGATGCAAATGCTCTAAGAAATGATGAATATGCAACTATGTGATAATATTAAGAATTACTGATTGTATATGTAGAATGGAATGATATTTTAATGTTCTTTTGTTAAGTTTTTTAATTAATAAAAAAGTTTATAAAAAAAAAGAAACTAAAGGGAAAAAAAAAAAGTAATGGCTGAAAGAGTCCCTCAAATTTAACAATCATCTCTCACAAACTAGTATAAACTTGCACCAGCACACCACTGAGTTTCCTTTACTTTAAATATCCTCTAACCTCTTCATCACCCATTCAAATCCTACTCTTCCTTCAAATTTACCTACAACTCCAATTCACATTATTCTACTTTTGTATATTGATAGATGAACTAAAAATGGCAGTAGGTACAAAGCACACTGGAAATGCAGAAGACTAAACCTGCAACAGGAGTCACAGTAGATTCCTCTAAGGTAGTAGCACTTTGGAAGGAATGGTAGTAGGAAGTTGAGCTTAATGCAGCTGTGGTTGTGGAGCAGGGCAAGAAGAAAAGTCAAGATATTCCATGCAGGGAAAGGCACAGTGAAAACATGTGAAAGTCACAGTAGTATGAAAGAGAAGAGAATACTTAGGGAGCATAAGTTTTCTTCTGGGGTATAAAGTAGAAGGAGAAGGAAGGGACCATTAAGTCTGCACAAGTAGTTAAATGCCAGATAAAATAGACACTTATTTGCCATGTTAAGGAGTTTATTTTTTTTTCTTATTGACAAAAGATAACCATTGAAGATGTTTTAGCAACAGGTTTAAATGATCAGATATGCTAGTTATGTTATGGACCAGAGAACAGTGAGATTGAACATAGAAAAATAAGAAAGCTAGTGTAATAAACCAAATGAGAGATAATGAATATTTATGCCAGAGAATCAGCAGAGGGATAGATGTGAGTGGTGTTTAGGAGGCAAAATAGAAGGGACTTTGTGATTAATTAGATGTGGGGTGAAATATTTGGTCTGATTCTTTTTCTGCTGTTAGTAGCTTGGAAAAGATGAGGATCATTCATGGAGCTAAGGAATAGGCGGAAAGGAGCAAAGTGAAAGAAGATAGGAAAAAAAGGGTTCAGATGTTGGCATGTTAACTTTAAGGTCAATATATGTTCAGGAAGATAACTGTATACAAACATCTGGAATTAGACAGAAAGATTTACATAGGAAATACAGATTCAGAAATCATCAGAAGATAGTTAATTGAAGTCATGACCTTGGTTGATGTTTTCTAAGAAAAGTTTATGAAGTAAGAAGAATGAAGAAGCAAAAACAGAATGCTTTTGCAACATCAATATTTAGAGGGTCAGGAGGAAGAGTCCAAGCAGTTCAAGAATTAGTAGAAGACTAACAGAATGGTTTAACTGAAACCAATGAAGAGCTTTCCAAAAGGAAGGAAATATCAAGTGTCAAATACTACAGAGGTCAAAGAGAATAAAAGTTGAAAGGAGTTCACTGAATTCAACACTTATGAGGTCAATGACCAGAGCAAAAGCAGATTCAAAGGAGAAAGAGAGAGAACCACTATTTTAGTGAATGAAGGGTAGCTACAAGGTAGGGAAGAATTTTTTTTTATTAATAATTTTTAAATTATTATTTAATCTTTATTTTTAAGGTGACAAACTTATTTTAAAAATATTATGGGCAATCTCAAAAATTCATCACTAAAATCTTACTGGAATGCCTTCCTGGGGAACTGACAACCCAGAAAGGTTATATTTTATAAAAAAGATATTCTTCTACTTTAGAAAAGTATTGTTTTGAAAGGAAAGCAACAGGTAGAGTCTATAGAGACTCTTTAGTGGATCCGTGTTTTGTCTACCTGGAACGTTTTACCTTCTTTTAGTACTCTTCTTTTTCCTTTGGGGTAATGGCCCCACCCCTATTCCGTGTTATCCTGTTAAAGCTGCCAATCACAGTATCCTGCCTTCCTCCTGGGATCACAGGGATAGAACACATGACCAAATCCCCATGTTATAGGGACTGATGAAGAGATAAACACATTATTCAAATGAGATCAATCAGAAAGACTATCTTTTCTTATTGAGGCTAACAAACTTGGATGATGTAAATTAAGGGCTGCTGGTCACCATTCTACCTACTATGTGTGAAAGCCTGCTTAAAGAATGAAGCCAACTAGCAACAGGCGTAGCTAAAAGACTGAGAGGAAAGCCAGAGACATGATGAGATAACCTGAGTTCCTGGATCTAGTCAAGATTAAAGCCATTTGTTGTAGACTTTTTCTCTTTACATGAGACAATCAAATTCCTTTTCATGTGTTTAAGTCACTTTGAGTAGAATTTTTGTCACTTACAATCAGAAAGGTCATGACTAACTAGATGGGAACACGGGGGCTGAAGAAGAAAGAGCACATTCATATGCAGCAGGGAAAGACACAATACAGAGGAGAGACTGAAAATATGGGGAAGAGAAGATGGACAACTCATATCTTAAAATCTCAGGGGAACCAGGATTGAATAGGGTCAAGATTACAGGTGGAGAGATAAACCTGAAATAGGAGACAAGATAAATCTTCTTTTAAAATGGGCAGAGAATTAAGAATGGATATCGAGACAGAAATATATAGTTGGGGATGGAAAGTTGAAGAATTCATATACCATAGGTTCAATTTTCAGTCCACCACTGATAACAAAAAGTCAATTTCATTTTATAGAAATGGCACTAGACTTGGGATCAGGAGATATGAGATTGGTTTCTGGCCCTGCCATTAATTAGATATGTGATTTTGGGCAAGTCATTTAATCTCTCAGAATCTTGGTTTCTTTCACTATAAATGAGAAATTGCGCAAAGGTCCTTTCCAATTTAAATTTTATGATTCAACATTTTCTTTCATACAATTTTTGACAATTTTTCTTCTTCCTTTTTGAAATCAGAATATAGGTGATGAAAAATTGCCGTTTTCTTAAAATGTTCTCAAAAGTAATATTTGAATATATTTAACGAATGCTTTGCCATCAAAAATTGAATGAAAATATAATTAATACACCCAACTACTGCTAATAGTATCAGACACTATGCTAAGAGCTTTACATACATTTTCTCATTTAATCCTCAAAACAACCCTGTAATATATCCAGATGAAGAATTTGAGACAAAGTAAAGCACACTATGAAAGAGCTGGGAGTTAAATGGCAGAGCCAGGAGTTAACTTGAGACAGACACATTCCAGATTCTGTGAGCTTAACTACAACAACATATGGCTCTTTCTTCAAAAAAAAGAAAGTTAAAAAGTGACCCATTCATTAAAACAGAATATGATACAGTTATTATTGGGGGGTCAAAGTATGCAGATGAAACTTTTATGACATGACATAAACAGGATTTAGAATAATGGGTAGAAAAGAAATAAAAGTAGGAAAACAATGTAAAGACAACATGAAGATAATAGGGAGAGAGGGATAAACTTTGGTATGGAGAAGGGCAGGGAAAAGAATAGTAGTAAAAGGAAGGATTAAGTTAGAGGGCTATAGGGTAAAGGGAGATAAAAATAAAATGGCTGACAGTCATATGCCTTTTATCCACGTTGTAATGATATTTAGGCCGTGAACAAGTTGGGTAAATGCTTTGATACTCTCAGTGAGATGGGGATATTTTCTTGATTTTATATTGGTCCTAATGGCTGCCATGGTGTCATACAAAGTGGTGGATACTCTATCCCTGGCCTTCCTAAGATCTTAAATTATGGCTAGGGGAAGTATAAAGTAATGGTATGGAAGGAAAGAGTGGCAATAGAAGTCACTGTCATGTACATGAAATTATTTTTTTAAATCCTAAGCTTTCCATTGAACAAAATGGCCAGGATTATTCCTCACACATTTTAATATACTGATTAATATCACTATTTATAGCAAGATCCAGGGAAATAATACTATTAATAGCAGGATCCAAACATGTTGTTGAAGAATTTACATGCAGTATCTCATTAATTTAATGTTAGACACAGACAAAAAGCAAGTTTAGATCACAGATGAGCTATACTGCACAACCTGGGTCATATTCTCATGTCATCATGGAAACTGTAAGAAACACAAAGGTTTAAGAATTGGAGAGATATTAAAGGTCACCAAATTAAATTCCTTTGTTTTATAGATAAGACTAAGGCATAAGTTGCTAAATAATTTTCCCAAGTTCATACAATTGTTTTGTATGATTGGACTAATTTTATTAACACAAGAATTATTTTAAATAACTTTAAAGCTATATAAAAGTAATAATCTAGCATTTTAGTACTTTGGATATCCAAGGATCCTTTATTTTCTCAGTTTTCACTCATTATCTTTAATTAACATAGCTCAATGCTACATAGGGAAGATAAACATTTTTTAAAATTCTATGACAGACATAGTAGGACTATCTGAAAAAACAAACCCAGGAACTTGAAATAGATTCAACAACTCAAGGAAAAAAAAGTTGCTAATGAATAACCATAATAATTTCAGATGTTGGTTTTTCAATAACATCATCTGTCAATCAGAAGTAATGATAATCATATTGTCTCTCAAATCATGTAATGGTAATTTACCTTTGTCTTGATATTCAGATGGTTCTTTTTGAAATCTTCTACAGATTTCATGCTGATCCCATGACGATCCTATTTCAGATGTGTTTGAATACTTTGATCTTTATAAAATAAATAAACCATAAAATATTAAATAAAGTATTTAATTAATTAAATTAATTTGACTTTGAAGACTACTTATTGATAAAAATGAAAAAAAATGTTGAGTGGCTTATTCACTCAACACTTCTCTACTATACTTTGTAACAATGGGTGGAAAATAGTTGTTTAATGGAAATGACCCATACTTAGTAATCTTTATATGCCCCTAGTAGAGATCTGCTATCTATGTCTAGCCTAAAAGATTTACTGCTAATGTTACTTTCAGTAAAATAACAAAAGTTGGGATCCCTTGAAGTAGTGTTGGCATCTGTTCTTATTGGTTTGTGACTGTCCTGTACTGGTTACTAAATAGATTAAATGTCATTCCTGCATCTAGAAGACCCTTTTCTGGAAGAGGAATTACATATATTATTGCCTTCTAGTCATCATGATACAGGGAAAGAACACTGAGTTCTCTTCCAGGGCCTTTATTGCATACTAACTGAGTATGAGCCTTGTTTTGTTATCTATGAAACAGAATAAAAATATCTCATTTCATGAGCCAAGTTGTTAAAGTCAAAAGAAATTATGTGCAAAGGTGCAATTTAAATGATAAAGTATGGCACATAGGATGGGTAGGTTCTGAGGAAACAGATGATATAATGAATGTTAAAGTATTCTATAACTGTAGAGTTCTAAATAAATGTAGAGCACAACAGATAATGAAACCCTTATGGTGTCACTGCTTCATCAAGGAACTATATGTTTACTGTGGTCTGAGAGTAGCCAGTGACTACTCTTTCCAGAACAAGTGATTTTCTGGAGGAACAGAAAGTTTATGATGATAAAAGTTTTTAACTTAGCTATTAACATTACATTTGTACCTTGATATACTGGGAAGGGAAGGCTTTGGAATAAAACCAAATTCTTTAAGGTCCACACTTTGAGATGTATTCATCTGCAGCTATTAGTGAAAAAAGAGTTCAATGATTAGTTTCACATTAATGCATTTCAACAAATATGCCAAACAAAATTCTTGCTTGTACATAAAGTCCAAAAATCAATACAATAAGAGGAACTCAGGCTGCTTCCTAACTTGTCTCCTTCTCAGGCTCTTCTTCTTAAATGCCGGTATTCTTTATGGTTTTTTATAAAGCTTCTCTTCTCATGCTATACTTTTTCAATCAAAGCTCTCATTTACTCAAAAGGCTTCAATTATCATATACAGGTGAATGACTCTCAAACCTGTATTTCTACCTCAGTTCTCTTTCCTAATTTTCAAATAGTTATATCTGTCCATAGGACATCTCTACCTAAACATCTTGCACGCCTCAAAATTCAGTATTTCCTAAATTGCTTATTGTGTGTCTATCCCTCAAACTTGCTTTTACTTTAGAGTTCCTATCATAGTGAGGCCCCACCTTCCTCCCAGTTAGAGAGTTTTGACTACTCCTTCTATCTCAGTCTTCATATCCAATTAAACACGAAGGCGGTTGATCTACCTCTGAAAAATATTTTAAAACCAGCCACTTCTCTCCATTGCTCCTGCCTCAACTCTAGACTAGGATATCATTTTGTTCGGATTATTGTAAAAGCGACCTGATGACTACTATGTTCCTTGTTCTACCATCTTCTAATCCATTCTCCATAATGCAGCCAGAATGAATTTTAAAAAATACAATTCAGATCATGCTTAAGCCCTTCCCAATCCTTTGATAAAGTTCAAATCCTTAAAACAGCAAAAAATTCTGCATGATTTAGTTCCTATTTATCTTAAATTTCTTTCTCTCTCTCCATTCCCCTCAACCACCCCCTCCCACCACCTTGGGTCTTTGCACATTTTCTATGTCCATTTTTCCCCACCACCATCACCATCCCAATACCTGCCCTTCCACATTTGACTTATGCCTATAGATCCTTCAGGTTTCAATCACATTCATTAGGAATCTCATTAAACCTGGATTGAGTACATTTTTAATCTAAGCTCAAATATTTTACACTTCTGTTGTCACAGAATCATTTATCACACTATACTGAATAGGCTTGTTTACTTATTTGTATCCTTCCCTGAAATCTAAGCTCGACAAGGACTGGAACTAAAACTGTCTCATTCATGATTGTTTCTTAGCACTATTACTTGGCATATTATTAGTGCTAAATGAATTGGAAAGAAAGAAAGAAGGGAAAGAAGTAGGGAGGGATGAAGAGGGAAAGGAAGGGAGAAATGGAGGGAACTGTTAGAGAGGGAGAAAGGAAAAACTTGGGTTGCTGAAAAAAAAAGTAGTATCATCTCAGAGAAGGAGGTGATCATTTCACACTTCATGTCTCTCCCTGTTTTCCAACATTCCTTTTGTTTTAGCCTCATGACAGAATTTTCATTCTTATAAAAACCCTAGAAAAGAAATGGGCACTTACCTATTGTTGGTGATTCAATCATGTACCCACAAAAACATGTTCAAATCCTAACCCCTAATCCTGTGGGTACGAATCCATTTGCAAACAGGACCTTTGAAGATGTTATCAATTAAGGTGTGGCCAAGCTGAATGAAGGTGGGCGTTAATCCAATATGGCCAAAGGCCTTATAAACAAAGGAAACTGAATATGCAAGTAGAAACAATTTCGGAGAAGGAAGGAGAGATCACCAAGTGACAGAAAGATTGCTAGCAAGCCAGCACCAGACACTACAGCTCCAGAATAGCCTAGCGGTACTTCAAATGTTACACTTCTAGCCTCCGAAACTATGAGGCAATAAATTCCTGTTGTATAAGCCAACCCATTGTGTGATATTTGAAATAGCAGCCTTGGCAAACTAAGGCACCCATTTTCTTGGTTTTATTTTATGGCCTGATCAACTATATTGCCCTGGCTTTGATGACTTAGACTCTGGTTAAATCTGCTAATGATTAACCTATCAGCAAATAAGAGCTCATATTCTTTCATCCTTGGGAAGGGAGGCACTTGCTCATTACTCCTCTAGGTGTATGCATCAGATCAACTTCAGACTTTTCAGATCAGCACTAATGGAGCCAAGAAAGAGCAAGAATGTCAAGTTCTGATTGCTCAATGAAACCAAAGTACATTTTCCTGCTCCTTTTCCCTCTACTCTGGTTTCATAAAAGAAAAAAAAGCTAATGAATGAAGGGGCTGGATAACTGTTTCAAAAGTAGAGTTATAGGCTGGTTATTAAGAACTATTCATATTTCTTCCTTTAGAAACGGTATTATGAATAATGGTCCTATTCTTAGTCAAGCCCATAAGTAATTCAAAGCATACTGTGGACACTTACCTAATTGATACACAGAGCAAAGAAATATTCATATACATTTAATTACAGAATCAAGGGACAAATGTTATTAAAATTAACCTTGAGACGTTTAACTGGAGGAAGAGATGAAACAGCATTCCTGTTTCTTAAATCAGATAAATATGAAGAAATTGTTGGTTCTTTAACATCTGACTTCTGTGCAACTCCAGTTTTACCTATGAAAAAACATTTTAGTTTCTCTAGCTTAAACTTTAGGAATTGTTCATATAAAGTAAAATTTCTTCAAATTAATATACTTTTTTCATGTTGCCCACAAAAGAAAAAAATATTTGAAGGTTATAGGCTGCATAATATAAATATTGTACATAGATAATTAGGATTCTATTACTACTCATTAAAGACCTTTCCATTTTAAAACACTGAAATAAACTTGTTTTATGGAACTCACAGCAGTCATGTCCACATGCATGTTTATTTTTACAGTGATGATTACATTCTCGGATCCCAGGGTTTTTGCTGGCAGCCATTCCTAAACCAATATAATAAAAGCAAACTTATTTGTTACTACATCTATTACTCTGAATTTAATATAATTTATTTTTTACAGCATCTTTCCTTCCAGATAGTACAAAAGATTATGATTTCCATTCTTCTTCAAATGTTCACCTTTTTAATATATATACTTTAAAAAAACTTTTAAAATTGTGTAATATAACATATATATAGAAAGCAAAGAAAGAAAAAAGCAATAGTTTTCAAAGAACTCTTCAACAAATAGTTATAAAACAGATCCCAGAGTTTGTCACGGGCTACCATACCATCATCTCAGATTTTTCCTTCTAGCTGTTCCAGAATATAGGAGGCTAGAAGGAATAAATATATTTATCATCATAATTGACTTTTCCTTTTTTTGTGAAAAATAATATATATATATACATAAAAGCAATAAATTTCAAAGTACAGCATCACAATTAGTTGTAGAACATATTTCAGAGTTTGGCATGGGTTACAATTTCACAAGTTTTAGTTTTTTACTTCTGTCTGTTCTAAGATACTGGAGGCTAAAAGAAATATCAATTTAATGATTCAGCAATCATATATGTTTGTTAAATCCTACCTTCTCTGTATAACCTTACCATCACCTTTGATCTTTCTATCCTACTCTTTAGGGGTATTTGGGCTATGGCAATTCTCACTTTTTCATGTTGGAAGGGGCTGTCAATAATATGGGATAGAGAGATGCAACTAGCTGATGTTCTGGAGAGGCTGGGCCCTCCTGGTTTCAGGGCTTATCCAGTCCAGGGACCCATCTGGAAGTTGTAGGTTTCTGGAAAGTTAACCTAATGCATGGAACCTTTGTAGAATCTTATATAACACCTTTAGTGTTCTTTAGGATTGGCTAGAATGGTTTTGTTTGGGGTTTGGCAAGTTATGATACGTAGCAATGTCTAACAGAAGCTGGTGTAAGAGTGACCTCCAGAGTAGCCTCTCAATTCTATTTGAACTCTCTTAGCTACTGATACTTTACTAGTTACACTTCTTTTCCCCTTTTCAGTCAGAATGGAATTGTTGATCCCACAGTGCCACGGCCAGACTCATCCCTGGGAGTCATCTCCCATGCCGCCGGGAAGACTTTCACCACTGGATGTCATGTCCCATGTAGCAGGGAGGGCAATGATTTCACTTAAAAAGTTGGGCTTAGAGAGAGTGAGGCCACATCTGAGCAACAAAAGAAGTCCTCCAGAAGTAATCCTTAGGCATACCGATAGGTAGGCTAAGTTTCTCTGCTACCTCCATAAGCTTAGCTTCACAAGAGTAAGCCTCAAGATCAAGGACTTGGCCTATTGATTGGGAATCCCTAATGTCTAACCCTGTATCAGTAGATTCCTTGATGATAAAGTTTAATAGTTCCATATTTTTTCTCCTATCCCTCAAGGGACTTTGCCAATACTTTCTGATTATCTGTTTAATATATTCTAGTATGTATAGGGGATTACAGGTCCTCATTCTTATTCAGGACTCCCTGTATTTCGATTGTTTAAATGAGCCATCCAGACAGGTTGAGTTACATTATGTGCTACAGAAAATTTATGTTCTGGACAAAACAAACCTTTCTTCCTTTGGTCTCAAAGAGTAGGTGAGGTTCTAAAATACAGACAATATCTTCCTTACCCCTGTGTTCTGAATTATCTTAATCTCAACCTGGTCAGCTTCATTCTTATCGCTAAATGCCAGGTTATAGATATATAAAACAGTCTCTCAAAATCCAGAAATAATAATTACCACTCTGAACTAAATGTGATTGCTATAAGACCTTACAATCTAGGCCCCAGCTTTCTTATAAGCCTTTTTTTTTTTAAATTTATCAAACATAACAACCTACAAACACAAACATTCTTAACATATGATCATTCCATTCTTGATATACAATCAATAACTCACAATATCATCACATAGTTGTATATTCATCAACATGATCTCTTAGAACATTTGCATCAATTCAGAAAAATAAATAAAAAGAAAACAGAAAAAAATTCATACATACCATAACCCTTACCCCTCCCTTTCATTGGTCACTACCATTTCAGTCTACTAAATATATTTTAATATTTGTTCCCCCTATTATATATTTATTTTCAATCCATATGTTTTACCTGTCTGTTGATAGGGTAGATAAAAGGAGCATCAGACACAAGGTTTTCACAATCACACAGTCACATTGTGAAAGCTACATCATTATACAATCATTTTCAAGAAACATGGTGTTCTCGTTTGCTAGCTGCCAGAATGCAACACACCAGAGACGGATTGGCTTTTAATAAAAGGGGATTTATTTTGTTAGTTCTTCAGAGGAAAGGCAGCTAACTTTCCACTGAGGTTCTTTCTTATGTGGAAGGCACAGGGGTCTCTGCTGGTCTTCTCTCCAGGCCCCTGGGTTTCAACAACTTTCCCCCGGGGTGACTTCTTTCTGCATCTCCAAAGGCCTGGGCTGAGCTGCGAGTGCTGAGATGAGGAATGCCGAGCTGCTTAGGCTGTGCTACATTGTGCTCTCTCATTTAAGCACCAGCCAATTAAGTCAAATGTCACTCATTGCAGCAGGCATGCCTCTCCATTACATCTTGAATAACAAGGTGATATCTACTTAATGCGTAAGAATAACCTCCAGGATAACCTCTCGACTCTGTTTGGAATCTCTCAGACATTGACACTTTATTTTGTCTCATTTCACTCTTCCCACTTTTGGTTGAGAAGGTTTTCTGAATCCCTTGATGCTGAGTCCCAGCTCATTCTAGGATTTCTGTCCCACATTGCCAGGAAGGTTTACACCCCTGGGAGACACGTCCCTCATAGAGAGGGGGAGGGCAGTGAGTTTGCTTGTGGGGTTGGATGAGAGAGCAAGGCCACATGTGAGCAACAAAAGAGGTTCTCTTGGGGGTGACTCTTAGGCCTAATTTAAGTAGGCTTAACCTATCCTTTACAGGGTTAAGTTTCACATGTACAAATCTCAAGACTGGGGGCTCAGCCTATTGCTTTGGTTATCCCCACTGCTTGTGAGAATATCAAGAATTCTCAACTTGGGGAAGTTGAATTTTCCCCCTTTCTCATTATTCCCCCAAGGGCACTTTGCAAATACATTTTTACTCACTGTTCAAATCACTCTGGGATTTACCAGGGCATCACTCTGGACAAAAACTACAAAATCTCATGCCCTACTCAAGGTTACATGTACTATGGTGTTCAATTCACCTGTCCATAAAAGTTATCTCTTTGCAATTGTAAATAATGCTACTATCAACATTGGTGTGCAAATGTCCATTTGTGTCCTTGCCCTCATGTCCTCTGAGTAGATATCTAGCAAAGGTATTGCCAGGTCATATGGCAATTCTGTACTTAGCTTCCCGAGGAACCGCCAAATGGCCTTCCATAGTGGTTGTACCATATGACATTCCCACCAACAGTGGATAAATGTGCCTCTTTCTTCATATCCTCTCCAGCACTTGTTGTTTTCTGTTTTATTGATAATGGCCATTCTGGTGGGTGTGAGATGATATCTCATTGTGGTTTTGATTTGCATTTCCTTAATAGCCAGGGAAGTTGAGCCTCTTCTCATGTGCCTTTTGGCCATTTGTATTTCCTCTTCTGAGAAGTGTCTGTTCATGTCTTTTGTCCATTTTGTAATTGGATTGTCTGTCTTTCTGCTGTTGAGTTGAACAATCTCTTTATATATTCTGTATACTAGACTTTTATCTGATAGATCATTTCCAAATATTGTCTCCCATTGCATAGGCTGTCTTTTTACTTCCTTGATGAAGTTCTTTGACGCACAAATGTGTTTAATTTAAAGGAGTTCCCATTTCTTTCTTTCTTTCTTCAATGCTCGTGCTTTGGGTGTAAGGTCTAGGAAACCGCCTCGTATTATCAGATTTATAAGATATTTCCCTACATTTTCTTCTAAAAGTTTTATGGTCTTAGATCTACTGTTTAGGTCTTTGATCCATTTTGAGTTAATTTTTGTATAGGGTGTGAGATATGGATCCTCTTTCATTCTTTTTCATGTGGATATCCAGTTCTCTAGGCACCATTTAT
>PVIY010057729.1:0-12756 GCA_004026745.1 Myrmecophaga tridactyla
CTGTGTCTTGTTGAGTAACTGTGGTGACAGTGGCTTCTCCTTGTGAGTTGTTTTGGAGTGTCTCTGTTACAGGAGTTTGGTTGTTACCCTCTATTTCCCAGGAGACAGAACTCCCTCTCCTGGGTGTTGGAAGATGGCAAGACTTTGTCCCAGATTGTTTGCCTCTACAGTTTTTCACACTTCTTTTGTTATCTCAAACTTCTTTTGCATAATGGGTGAAATCTGGGAGGAAGGAATGTCAGTGAAGACATTCTCAAGTCAATCTTTTCTAAACAAAACAGGGCCAGGGACCCACCAAGGGGCTCAGACCAGCTCCAAAGTGCCCTGGAGAGGAGATAAGGAAGGGTGTCAACTGCATCTCCAATTATGCCCTAAAGCTGAGCTTTCCTGGCCTGCCCAGAAAATAGAGCCCTTCAACTAACTCTTTCTGACAGGCCTGAGGAAGCACAGTGGCTCTAAGTCTTCTCTACTGCTTTCTTTGTCTTGAGGGGTTGAGACAATTACTGCTGCTGCCTTTGTCTGGGATGAGTTGGAACAATATATCTGATACTTTTTAAATTATTGTTATTTTTACTGTCTATCTCTCTGAACTAGAATGTGAGCTTCAAGTTAGAAAGGATGATTGTTTTGTTCCACTGATAGATTCCACACACTACAAATATAGCACAAAATTGCCACTCATTAAACTGAATAAAAAGGTCTCTGACTTCAAGTTATGTGCCTTTCCTATGAAAGGCATGCAGTGAGGGTCAATTCATAGCAAACACCCTCCATCTCTGCCTATATGTCTATTTTGTGTTTCTTCTGGAAAGTTATTTTAACTTGATATACGATTCTATTCTGATAAGTATTTGTTATCAATACTTTGATGATAATTCAATTTTCCAGTCATCTAATGTTATTGTCAAGAAATTTGTTTTCAGACTTACTGATGTTCCCCTGTAGATAATTTTACCCCAGTTATTTTTCAGATCTCTTTATTTTTGATCTTCTGCAGTTTTCCTAAGATGTTTCTATGTATGGATTTATTTTGAGGTGTCGTCCTGGGGGGTTGTTTTAGTTCTGAAGGCTCATATTTTTCTTTAACTTTGTAGATATATCTTCAGATATTGTTTCCCATACTATCTTGTCCTACTTTGGGAATTCCTACTAGACCTATGATGGACTTTCACATTCTATCCTCTATGTCTTTTACTTTCTTTTTCCATTTTTTCTTCTCTTTAAATTTTCATGACTCTATGCATTTACCTATGCCAGTGTCATCCCCATTGTCTGAATGGTTTTACTCTATTTGTTCACCTAACAAATTCTTACTCTCAGAGTTAGCTAAGTGGTTTCTCAGAACACCTCCAACTCACCCAAGCCTCACCTTAATAGCTTCAATACAAAGTGCTTACCTATGTGCTCCTACATATAGTAGGTATTGTTTAAAAGAATCTTCTCAGATTTATATTCTCATTCATGAATTTCACTTCAGTTGTATTATTTTGCTGTTCAGCTCCTTGATGACAGTTTCATTTTTGTTTTAATAACTATTTTTTATTTCTAGAAGAATATTTGGTTGTATTTCAAATATACCTATTTTTTTCACATCTTGGTCTTGTTTTCACTTGACATAATTAATCACTTAAAACACATTTATTTCATAGTTCTAAGGGTGTCTACTTCTGCTTTACTGTATCTGTACTTTATTATAATGTATCTTTGACTCATACGCGTATTAATTTCAGATTGTAGGTTTATCTTCAGTGAGGCTATATCTGTAAGAATCCTGTTCAGCTCAGCCTGGGTTGAGAACCTGTCCTTCTTGGATGTTTACTGTTCGTGTCTATCAGATTTTGGAGAGTTTTATCTGCCTAGGATACCTTATGTATTAGTTTAGGCATTGATGAACAATGTACATAATTAGATTTTACTCCCAGTTTAAAATTTTACGTCTGGGGTTTTGACTTAGTAGTGAAGATTAATTATTTTTCACCTGAGATCTAGGAGAAAGAAGCAAGTTTTCTTTTTTGTCATTTTATGCCAGTCAGCACAATATTATTCAGACCAGATTTTTACCAAGCTGTGGTCCCTCAATAAAACTCTCATTCCCACCAACTTCACCCAAGCTAGGGCCTCATCTCCTATCCCTAGGCTTTAAAATCTAGGCCTCAAGGTTGTAAGGATTAGGGACTACCTTTCCAATTTATCTTCCTTCCAGTGCAGCTTCAAAATCAGCTGAACACTTCTGCTCTCACTGGTAGTGCATCCCCACTCTGGACCCCAGAGATACTGCTTTCCTTCCTGGGGGCTCAGTGATCCATTTAAAATGCTGAATTTTACAATATTTTTTTCTGCAGTTGCTTAGCTTTTCCCCCTAAGTTCTTTGGGCTTCCACATTGACTGAATTTGAAGTCTTGAATGCTTCTTTCAGTAAGGAACAGAGTTTTCTCACAATCATACTATGACAATTTTACAGAAAAATTCAGCCCCCTAGGAGTCAGTTTCATGGGGGTTGGTAATAGCTAAATAAACCATAGCAATTCAAAGAGGTAAGTGCCATGCTAGGGGTGCTTGGAGAGCACAGAGAGCAGTGTTAAATGTGCGTTGGGGGCGGGGGGAGAATGGCTGTCAGGAAAGTCTTCCTGGGATTGTTAAATCTTCAGTCAATAACAGAAGGAAGAAGGAACATTCCTCTTGGGCCAAAAGAAGAATGAAAATAGCCAAACACAAATAGTTACTTGCAACTGAAACACAGTTTTTATCTGGAAGAGTAAATGAAGATAAAGATGAGGAGGGTAGCAAGGCTGAGATCATGAGGAGATTTCTGCTCCGCTGATGCATTTCAATTGAAAGATTTAAATGAATGTAATGACACCAGCAGATATGCACTGTATAAAGTACATCATGAATATATCAATGTGAAAGGTGGATTGAAAAGGAAAGCATTTAAGAAGGCATGGCAATAAACCAGGCCATAAAATGATGGAGTACTGGAAATGTGCATGAGTGGGGATGGTTAGATGTGTGCCATCTTTAGGACAAGCAAGGGGCAGAACTTGCAACTGGATAAGGAAGTAAGCTCTGGAGTCACTGTCAGGTTTCTAATTTGGGTACCCAAGTGTTTATGTCAAGCAGTAAGATTGAAACTGCAGAAAATATGTTTGGTGCAAAGATAATATGGCCAACTTAAGACAAGTTTGATGTGAGGTACTTGTGGAAGATTTAGATAAAGAGACCACTCCCCCAACCCCACACCAACACACAGGCAAATACTGACACACACAATTTTTACATCGAGACACACAACTTTGGAATTTTGCCGTTTTAATGTCAAGTTAGACCCTTCTACTTTATCCCTCACCTTGTAAACATTGGCCCTTCATAGCTAGGATAATTTCCCTTGTTCTTAGTCCAAAAGATATGGAGAGGATATCTAGGAAAAGTCAGGAGACAGAATCACCTCTCATAGACCCATAACAAGATAGTCTAATTTCACCAGATCTGGGTAAGATCCAGGAATCTCCATTTTAACAGGTCCTTTGGCTGATATGATGCAATTTCTTCTCAGAATTCCCACTGAAAAACACTGCCTTGGATCTTCCTATTCTTTAAATGAGAACTATCAGTATGCTTCCTTCGAATAGCACTTGTTTTAAATGTCTATCAACGTCATAATAACTTCAGAAAACCTTTAATTTCCCTGCTGCTTAATTCACCACCATGTAATCCTTTGACAGGCGTTGCAGGGAGAAAAAGGTATTATAGGATTTGACAAATAGTGAGTAGCTGGACAGAGCCAATATGACTGGCAGATGACAAACTCTATGCCACCTATAAACCTGATCCAAATACATAAACTAGTTGAAATCACTGGTGTTATGTATTGATCTGCCTTATCACCAATAAAGCATCGGCTGCACTGGGACAATGAAGCTGGTCAAGTGTGCAGGGCCGAGAGAAAGAGGATGTTCTCAGGATGAAATGAGAGGTCTACAAAGTTATGCCTGAGACCATATATTCAATTGATACTTTAAAACACTGTTCTTTCAACATTTTTTTTAATTTCAGTTAAATTTTTAGTAAACTGGGATTATGTTCTACAAACCTATGAAGTTTGGATATGAAGGAATCGATACAATTCTAATACTTAAGAGAAGGGAGGGACTAGAAAAGAAGGTCTCTGAATTTTAGTGGAAACTGCTTTACAGAACAAAACCAGATCTCAACATTCACAACATTCATATCTTGATACTTCACATTATTCTCTTTTAACACATCATCTGATCTAACTTCACAGTTGTCAGGCTCACAGAGAGGAGCCCAGCACATAAAAAGCACCTCATTCCTCTACCTAAGTTCTGAAACAAACTGGGGCTTGAGACAAGCAAAAGGTATTCATGAAGATCTTAAGTACCCTTCAAGAATGATGAAGATCATCTGTAGGAATAGTGGTCTCTTCATTTTGACAAAGAGGTTCTAGCTTTTGGAAACCCCCTCCCCACAAGTTTCTACCCATTTGTCCTAATTTCACTCTTTCTGATCTGTATAGAATAATCTATCTTTGATCTTCATAACAGGACTTGTTTTCCTTTTAAAAAATAACTGTATTTTTTTTTGTCTCCAGACTAACATCATCAGTGTTTTTTAACTGATATTTGCATATTTTTACTTTATTCATCCATCACCAGAACCGAAACTAGTCTGGCCATTTTTCTTGAAAATCGGTGCTGAAAATGTAAACCCTATTGTAATTTGCACAGTGCAAAAACAGAGCCAACTCTATTTTCCATATTGTAGATTTGCTAAGTCTATTACACCAGCTCAATAATGGCCTCTGGTAACATTTTTTGAGAATACTATGTGCCAGGCACTGTGCTGAGCATTCTAAACTCAAATTCTTATTCAGCCCACATAGCAGTCTTTGAAGTAGCTATTATTGTCACATTAAAGGACAGAAAATTCAGGTTGAGAGAGACTAAGGACACACATCTTGAAAAAAGTAGAGCTAGGACTACCTTTATCCCATCCAACACCCTTGCAATCAAGAATGATGTTCTGTCTCCTTCAGCCTTTCCTTTTTTTTTGGGGGGGGGGGTGCAGTGAGTCCCAGTAAAATCATACAGCTAACTTACCCTGTGTTTAAAAATTACTAAAATCAGTGGTGCTGAAACCTGCTTGCACATATGAATCACCCAAAAATCTTCAAAAAATACACATGCTTGGGTCCTACCCCAGATGGATAAAACATAAATCTGGATTTTGCCCATGAAAATCATTAAAATTCCACCTAGGTGATTCTCCTGTGTAGCCAGAGCCAAGGTCACCTGCCTTAAGCCCTTTGTACATGTGCTGCTATGAAAATCCAGCCTCACTTATTCTATACCTGAGGTAATTAATTTGAAGATTCAAACGCAGGACCTAACATATGGCACAATTAAGCTTTAATCTTACTGGATTTGGTCCACTATGCCGGACTGTTAAGACCTTTACGGAACCTGATTCTGTTACTGGCATATTTTTAAGCCTCCAACATCCAAGTCATGTAAAAACGTCAGAAGTACGCCATGGGCATTTTTTCCCAAATCTTAGAGGAAACCAGTGAAATGGAAAGAGCCTTTAATCGTGTCAGCTTGACGTCCTTAGACACAAGCGTCCAAATACAGGTTCCCATAATTATCCTTGCTTTCTCTTCTCTTCCGACTAATAGCCTTTCCTCAAAAAGAATTATTGTGTCCAGGCTGTGGCTTATTATTAGTTATGAAATGTGAACAATTAGGAAAGTACTGAAATCATCTAAGTAGGAGGTGATAACAGGAGGAATGGAAAGAAGAGCAGAAGTTTGAGAAACATAGAGGGAGGGAACGCCATAGGAAAGTGATTGGATTTGGCAAATGATAAAGAGGAAGAAAAGCCTTCAGGACTGAAATAATATCAGGGACATCAAAACAGGTAAAGATGCTTTTTGGTATGAGTTTGGGACATGCTGAGTTCGCACTATTAGCGGGATATCTAAAGGGAAACATCTAACACGCAGTGTGGTGAATGCAGCGGGGTACGGGGTACACCTCAGATCCCCCTCCAGTAATGAAGACATATAACTCCCATGCTGGCTGCACCACTGGCCATCAACCCCCTCAGGGAATGGCTCAGCCAGAGATCTGCATCCCTCCACCAACATCTTGCTCCCTTCTCAGTTTGGGAATCACATGAGCATTGGATGTGCATTCAAAGAAACAATTACTAAGCACAAGCAATTTATTGTACAAGGCACTATATTATATATAAGGTACTCTAAGAAATATAAGCATGGATAAAAAAGAAAATAAGCTTTAATATAGTATTTATAAAAGAAGCTGAAGTATCTGCTGTTGCGGACGTCACAGACACAGCCAATTGCCTTCTGCCAGCCCTCACCTCCCTTCCCTGTTTTTCTGTTGTGTGCAGATATTTCAATATGTTTCCATTCTGCAGCTCCTGGGGAGATGTTAGTTCTAAGGTAGCAACATAGCCATACCTTAAAGCCTCTTACAATAAACCACAAAGAAAGAATAAATCGATTTTTAAACTTAAAGCAATCAAAATTTGCCTACAAAGTACAATAGAAAGCAGCTTTCCAACTATGCAGGTACTTTCAAGTGGCATTGTCAATCTTGGCCTACTTTTCCAATATATGGAAGAGAAATGCAATAGCCTAAGGAGATGACAATAACTAAACACAATAGGCAGCATTATGTTGTGAAATCTCTTCAAATGGACTTTCAATTTCTAGTGTAACTTAGGTTTCATCACAATTGTAGAAAACAAAATGTCCAAAAAAAAATCTAAAGTGATAGATTGATTTAATTGTGTGAAAAATGTTCTAGAGCTGCATGCAAATACATACAAACTGCTAACTGCATATTCTTTCTTTGATTACTTTCAATATTCAAAGTTCAAGTCGCTAATCATGCAAGTTGCCAGTTTCTCTCTCTAATTGTTAGATTCAACATTATCAGCAATTTTAAATTTCATAAAGAATGGAAAACTATATTTCTCCTCAAACTCTCTTATCCTTCTTTCAAATCTCTATGCTTCTATTTCTTAAAAGTCTCTTTTTGCATAAAATTTTCTGCAAACAATTAAAGATAATTAAGATAATTTATCACTTGAAAGTAAAGCCATTTTATCAGCAGGCATCAGCTTGTTAAGCAAACATTCAGGAAAATAGGCAGTCTTTATAACCAAGTAAGACACAAGTGGCCAACTGAAAAACAACAAGAAAAAGGATTGCTTCCCATTCTTGCTGTTTGGAGGCTGGTGGAGGTGTTATGTTTTCAGAGTCATTACATGCAAGTAGCTAGTCATGCTTCTCTAGCAGCTTAATTTGCAACACAACACTGTAGAGTCGATAATTTACACTTTGGCAATCTTCTTGCATGTGAATTATGATAAAATTCTCATAAAAAAGCAAGTCCTTATAACTACCAAAAAGAGCTCTCCAGCCAGAGTCCCATGGAAATTGAATCTCCTTTTTGTGTGCATGCTACAGAACAATATTCATTATCAGCAGCTATGCTGATTTTACGTAGGCATTTATGTCGCTTCTTTATATAAATTAGCAATTAAAAAGGATTGAAAATGCTGAGATTTCTCTGAATATAAGAAAGAGTAACAAAATGATAGCTGGAAGTTTTAATATCCACTAAAGAGGCAAAAGAAACCTGTTGAAGAAGAAACCTACTAAAACACTAAGTACACGGTAAAAACTCAATAAAAGATAGATATTATCATGAGTATTAATGTTAAGGTCAAAAGGAACATTTTCATTTTTGGAAAAATTATTTGGTGAAATAGATGGTTCCAAAATGTCATAATTTTGAAATTTCATCTCAAATCTGTCCTATAGGAGTCAGTGAAGTATCTTCAAATACCATGATATATCTTTTCTTTCTACTCATTCACTTGATCCGTGATGCATTCAAAAAGAAATAAATCACTGCTGGGAGACAATTGGTTATGGGTTTCTTGCATTTCTGATGCCAGAGAGCCCAGGGAGTTCTCAGAAAGGTTGAGACCCCAGCAGGGACAAGCACATGAGGGTTCTTGACTGAGTCGCAGGAAGGAATTCAAGGACGAGTCGGTCTGCACAGCCAAAAAGTTTAATGCATAGTGCAAGCACCTGCCGAAGGAGCTGGGGCGGTGGGGGGGGGGTCCTCCAAAGAAAGAGGAGCCCTCTGATGTTGGGACCCTTAAATGATAAGGACTCGGAGGGTCCCTTCACCCCCTGGCCATGCTAATAAGGGATTAAAAGCTGCATTTTCATTTGTTCTTTTGGGCGTCATCGACCCGAGTGAGGGCTAAGTGTGCAAGGTCTAGGTGTGCAAGAACTAGGCGTATGTGCACCAAAAGGAACTTATTGTTATGGACCTTAGGGCTATTTCTCGCTCCCTCCTTCCCTATCTAACTGCCTCATTTCTGTATTTCTTGGGAGTAGAGATGCGGACTGCCTTTGTTCCAGACAATCTTATCACAGACGTTCGTATAGTGAATAGTGGTTGGAAGAGAGAGAGTCTCCCATCGCAGCAAAAAGCTGGCATACTTAATGGCTAGCATAATAGAGAGAATAGCTCTTTTGAGGCAAAAGACAGGCAGGATTACTGCCCCAATTAAAAAAAAAAAAAAAAAGGTTTAGGTTCACTAAGCTTGGCATCGTCTCCATAATGTAGCCCACTGCAGGGGAAGGCATTGCCAGGTCTTCATGCTGAGCTCCGTGACTTCAGGCTCGAGCAACAGGTGAAAACACTTGTTTGATTCACAGAAGCAAAAGGACACGGCTACTTAGAGAGTGACAGCCAAGCTATATTCACAGAGGAAAGTGTGCCCTTTTTGACAATAGAGAAGAAAGCATTTGAGTAGAAGTTTAGCTAGACTGGAATACTGCAAAGGCACATTAGCTGTCTCTTCCTCCTGTCTCTTCCTAGTCCTGTCCAGCCTCTCCTGAATCAAGGGAACTTGCACCTTGTGAAAATAGTTTACTTATTATAGATTACCTAATTCAATGAGGAATAAGAACAATGAAAAAAAGGATATATGAAAAATACTATGCAAAGTTAAGGCTACTTATGATTATGCCTAAATATAACATATTGGAGATATATAATTTTGTTGCTATTTTGTTGCTCAGATTTGGCCTCTCTCTAAGGCCACTCTTCAAATAAACTCACTGCCCAACCCTCCATGTGCAACATGATTCCCAGGGGTACAAATCTACCTGGCACCATGGGACATGACTCCCAGGGGTATAAGTCTACCTGGCTCCATGGAATGTGACTCTCAGGGGTCTACGTCAACCTGGCACCATAGGACATGACTCCCAGAGGTATAAGTCTTCCTGGTACAATGGGACATGACTCCCAGGGATATAAGTCAAGCTGACACCATGGGACGGAACTCACAGAGGTATAAATCTGCCTGGCACCATGGGACATGACTCCCAGGGATGTGGATGGCTCTGGCATGGTGGGATTGAGAAGTCTTCTTGACCAAAAGGAGGAAAAGAAATGGAATAAAGTCAAGTTTCAGTGGCTAAGATATTTCAAATAGATTCTGGAGGTCATTCCGGAGGTTCCTCTCATAAACTTTAGCCCGAAGTTGCAGCCTACCGCTGAATGCCAAGCCCCAGCAACAGTATTCCTGAAAATCCTAGGGAGTGCTCTGGGCTCTGTCTAAGTCTCTAACAGCTTTCCTGAGTAAGTTTATTTTTTTTCAGAAACTCGAGGTCTCCAGATTGGTCTTATGCCAGATAAGCCCTGGAACCCAGAGATACCAGTTTTTCCAAGAACATCAAGCAGTTTCATTCCTCCATCCCATAAGGTTGACACCCCTTTCCAGCACAAAGTTAAAATGGTCATTACCCAGATCTCCTTGAAGATTGAGAGAATGACCACAGGAGAGGGAGGACGTGTAATCGAGAAATTCAATTCTAGCAAAGATCATGACGACTGATCATTATATAGATACTTCTTTTCAGGTTCTAGTATAGCTAGAAGGAAAACCTGAAATAGTTGAACTGTAATCCACTAGCCTTAATCTTTGATAATGATTGTATATTTATATAGCTATAATTGTGTGACCATGTGATTGTACAGACCTTGTGACTGAGTCCCTTTATCCTATGTGTGGATAGATGAGTAAAAAAATAAAGATTCAAAAAATAGTGGGAGTAAGGGGTATGAGATGTTTTAGGTGTTCTTTTTTATTTTTATTTCTTTTTTTGAGCAATGAACATGTTCGAAAATTGATTGTGGAGATGAATGCATATCTCTATGATGATAACTGTAAACCACTGATTGTGTACTTTGGATGGATTATACGGTGTTGAACACATCTCAAAAAATTGCATTAAAAAAGAACATTCCTCTAAAATAGCAAGATTTGAATGTAAGTATTCTTATGATAAGAATGAGGGAGTGCAACAATCATGCAGGAAGAAATAAAAACACTGGAAAGGGTAAAATGTGCATTAATAGAAATGAATATCAGCTTTAACAAAAATTATGATTGTGGGATTTAAATATATGTTGAATGAAAATAAATGACAATATTTCACAAAATTTAGGAAGATAAATTAAGTTTTACAAATTTGTGAGATTATAAAAGAACTATATAGAATGCAATAAAGCAGGGTTACATGTTATAATTTCTAGGACATCCCCTGAAAGCATAATAAAATGCATACTAACAAAATTATAGGGAGTGAAATGGAATAAATAAATAATCTTTGATGAATCCCTAGGAAGATGAGAAAGGAAAATGTAAAATGGGACAAACAAAGTAAAAAAATTAAAATGGGACAAAGAAAGTAAAAAAATGATTACTAAGAAATATATGTAAATATTCATATAGCACTAATTATTTTCATATAAATTAAAAACAATACCTCAATTTTGACTAAAGAAAGTTGTTCTTTATGAGAATCAGATAAAAGGAAAGTGATGGTTAAAGATATACCATGGAAACAATAATCATAATATATCCTAATTTGTGTGATACACTTAGTAGGAAATTTATGGCCTTAAATGAATGCATTATAACCTTAAATAAATACAATAGTAAAGAATAAAGGCTGAAATTCAATGACCTAGACTTCCTCTAAGAAGCTAGAAAAAATAACATATTAAATGCAAAAATACAAAAGGACATAAAGGATCAGCATAGAAATAAAATAGAAAATACTAAAATACCAAAGTCAAGAAGGCCAAAAGAAAGATAATTTTAAATAAAACCGACAAAGTCCTCAAATTGATCAAAAGAAAAGGATAAGGAAAACAAAATTGCCAAAATATGAGTAAAAGTGTGAGAATCAATAAAGATCATAAAGAAAATAAAAATTTAAAGATATTATGCAACCTTTATGCCATAAAATTCAAAAGCTAATTGAAATGGACAAATTCATTTTTAAAACTGGCACAAGGAGTAAGAATTTGGGGTGGCATTTTAGATATTAAGGTAATTGATTAAAGTTATTGAACACATTTAAATTATTCCCACCAAGTAACTATACAAGACCTCTTAACTGGTGAATTGTTCTAAATACTTAATGAAGAAAGTACACCAATTTTAACAAATGGATTATATTAAAAGAATAGGAAGTTACCATCTCTTTTGGTAACATCAAAATTATAAATAAAATATTAGCAGATGAAATTTATCTAGCTATTTACCTATCTCTATATATAAATATCAAGGATAATATATCATGAACCTGTAAGGTTTATTCCAGGAATGAAAGATTAATTGAACATTCAAACCTGAACCTGTTAATGAGGTTAATAAATATTACAAGACATTGAAACAGTAAAGAATTATATAAAAATGGGTTTGATAAAAATCAACACCCCACCATTACCAAATTAAAAAAAAAAAATTCAGTAAAGTAGGAATGAAGGGGAACTGATAGAGCATATAAAAGAAACATACAGCAAATAGCACTCCCAGTGGTGGAATATTGTGTGGTCTCTAAGTGAAGAATTAGACAAGAATGTCCACTAATTAGCTCCTCAACTCAATATCATTTGACTCTCTAGCTTTTGCAGTAAGTAGAAAGAATAAAAATAACAATAAAAGCCATGAGATTGGAAAGGAAAAACAATAAAACTTTCATTTCACAGATAATTATATACAATGTATCCAAAAATTATACAAACTGCTAAATGCTAAATAATATTTCAAATATCTCTATTATATATGAACTATCCCCAAATTAAATATTTCTACACAACACCAAGATCAATAAAAAAACAAATTTTAAACCATATCATCAAAATGGGTTTAAGATTTTTACATTTATGTTCATGAAAAATTGGCCTGTAATTTGATTTTTAGTTGTTTTCTTTTGTGGGGGGTGGGGGTGGAGTGCATGGTCTGGGAATTGAACCTGGTTCTCCCACATAAAAGGCAGGCATTCTAGCCAATGAACTACCCATGAACCCTCTGTAATTTGATTTTATTGCAGTATCTTTAATAGGCTTTGGGTTAAGTTTGGCCTCATAGAATGAGTGAAGCCATGTTCTCTCTTCAGTTTTTTTGGAAACTTTGAGCAGTGTTGGTACTAATTCTTCTTAGAATGATTGGCAGAAGTCGCCTGTGAAGCTATCTGGTCTTGGCTTCTTTGTTGGCAGAATTTTTATTACTTATTCAATCTCTTTACTTGTAATTGGTGTGTTAAAATGTTACATTTCTTCTAGAGTCATTGTAGGTTGGTTGTTTGTTTCTAGGATTTTTTCCATTTTT
>PVIY010057730.1:0-12781 GCA_004026745.1 Myrmecophaga tridactyla
CGTGGACTTCATTGTGCAGTTCTCTCTACTTTTATTGTGTACCTTTAAATTTCTATAACAAAAATTAAAGAAAATGAAAGACTGCTGTGGAATGCCCCTAAGAAGATGTGGCAGATTCAGTTGGTTGCTTCTAACCTAGGACTCACCCCTCCCACCCTGTTTTTTTCTCTTTCTCCAAAGAGCCCAGTTTCTTTCAAACTGCTCTGTGCCTGATAAGGCATGGCGGCTGGCTCCAGCCCCAGGAGAGAAGCCAGACCTTCTGTGCCACGGCAGCCACCTGTGTGCGCCTGCTTTATGAGGTGAGCCACGCAAAGCATTCTGCAGGGGAAATGCTGCGTATGTGTCTGTTATTTTTCGTAGTCTTTCATCTTTACAACAACCTGATGCAATTATCATCACCTCCACTTTCCGAATGAGCCTGAGGCTCAGAGAAGTTGCATAGCTTGCCTGGGTCATCAACTGGGAAGCTTAGGTCTATGTAAGACCAAACCCCATGCTCTAAACAACAAATTCCACATTTCCAGTGTTCACCAGGTCTCCTCTCCAGGTTCAACCAAAATTTGTAATCAGGGGACAGGTGTCTTGGGAACAATGAGACAGCGTTTTTGGCATTGGAATGCCACTGTATTGTAGGGAGATATTGTCACATTTTTCTGATTACAAGAATCACCCAAGGTGCTTGTTAAAATGCAGATTATAATAGAGAAATGGTTGAATGGATAGATAGAATGATAAGGCAAATGTGGCAAAACATTAAAAGCAGGTAGATCAGAGTATCTGAGTGGCAGGGATGTTGGAGTTCTCAGGATGGGTTTCGTATTATTTTTGTGACTGTTCTGTAAGTTTGAAGTTATTTTAAAAACATTCAAAAAGGAAAATGTAGATTCTAGGGAAAGGGCCTGATGATTTACATTTTTAACAAAATACTCCCTTTCCCCCGTGTAATTCAAACAATCACCTCATGGTACTGAATATAGGCCACAGCACAGCTGATTTATTAGATCTGTGTGGAGAAAGGGATCTTAGAGCCCCATTAATGCCCGATTCCTCCGAGCCACTGGGCAAGTGAGTCCTAACTGCAGATACAGTGGATGCATTTGGAGGCTGTCCAGCCAGCCCAGCCCAGCCCCCCGGGAAAGGCCAGGCCAGCCTGCTTGTACCTTGAACAAAACTTGCCTCCCTGCCCACAGTTGAGTGGATGGATACCTGACCACACTGAACCCAACAAGTCCTTTCTCCCAAGAATTTTAAATAAGAGCAAAACTTCCAGACCAGCTGTTGCTGAGCACCAGAGCTATCAGTGCATGTGAGGTTATGGTCAGTGCATGCAGAATCACGGGGGTGCACAGAACAAAAGTCTTATACAAGAAGTCAGTTGAGGGAGAGGAAAGGAGTGTATGCGGGAAAGAAAGGAAGAGGCAAAGGAAGGCGGGGGAAGGGTGTGGGGAGATAGAACAGCAGTGGAAGAGAAGAAATGGGAGGAGGGGAGAGAAAAGGAAATGAGGGTGCAGTGGTTTGAATAGTAGCCCCCCAAAAGACATGTCCATCTGGAACTTCAGGAAGTGACCTTATTTGGAAGCAGGGTCTTTGCAGAACTACTTAAGGATCTCGAGCTCATCCTGAATTATTTGGGTAGGCCCTAAATCCAATGACTGCTGTAAAAGAAAGGGGAGTTTGACACCCAGAGACACAGGGAGAGGGGCCTGTGAAGACGGAGGCAGAGATGGGAGTGATGCATCCACAAGTAATGGGGTGCCCGGGATTGCTGGCAACTACCAGGAGAGAGGAATGGGGTGGTTTCTCCCTCAGAGCTTCCAGAGGGGAGCAGACTTCAGGTTTCCAGTACTGTGAGAGAATAAATTTCTGTTGTTTTAAGCCACCAAGTCTGTCATCATTTATTAGGGCAGCCCTGAGAAACTAATATAGGGCAAGAGAGAAAGGACAGGGAGGCAAGAGAGAAAGGACAGGGAGGGACGGGGACAAAAAGAAAAGTGAAAGGGAGGGAAGAAGAGAGAAATGAAGCAGTGATGCAGAGAGGAGCAATGGAACATGCCCCGTCTCTGCCCCATGCTGGTGTAGCTGCCCCAGTCCATCCACATGCATCTGAGGATGCAGCCTGCATCCTGGCATTACGCTCCTGTCTCCCACCCAAACCACTTTGAAGGTGCATCTTCTCCTCACCCCATGGCCTACCAAGCCCCGTGGTGAGGGCTGCAGAGCCTTGACTGGTGCCAGGGATAGGGCAGGGGCCGCCAGTGGCTGGGGGCCCCAGAAGAGGTCATGGTGGCTGAGCTGTGCCCCTGGGAAGATGGTGGAGGAGGTAGCATGGGCAACCCACTGCTCTTTGCATAACGACACAGCAAGAAGGCTTTGGGTCCCTTCTCCTCATGCCCGTGGCTTCCTGGTGGAGTGGTTTCCCAGAAGCGTGCTGTACATGTGGATAAGCCACCTACTCCTGTCAGCTGGCCCCACCAGTGGCTGCCTCCAAGGGCTGGTACCATCAGGGTCCAGGCATCGGCAGGGTGGATGGTGAGTGGGAATTCTTTCCTTGCCTGCCAGAAGGCACCAGAATAATGTTAGTGAGTATGCAAGGTCTTACAGAGACAAAGGCCCCTGTGGTACATTAAAGTCTATACCCCAGTATAGACTGGCTCTTAATCTTAATCCCATTCCTGTGCATATGAACCCATAGTAAACAGGACATTTTCTGGGGGGGAGGGGAGGGGAGGGGTGCAAGGGCCTGAGTCAAACCCAGTTCTCCTGCATGGTGGGTGAGCATTCTACCACTGAACCCCAAAACAGGACCTTTTAAAGACGTTTTTAGTTAAGATGTGGCCAATTGGATCAGGTCAGTTCTTGACCCTATTGCTGGAAGGCTTGTAACCAGAAGCTAGATGTCAGCGGGAACTCAGAAGAGGAAGGAGAGGCCGGTGCCATGTGCCTCGCCATATGACAGGGAAAGCCCAGGACGGCAGGACCGCAGGCAGCCAGCCCCAGGTCTCCACAGCTGCCCACAAGAGAGCATCCCCTTGCTGAACACCTCTATAGACTTCTAGCCTCAAAGCCCAGGCCTGTAAACTCCCATTGTTTAGGTGGTATTTGTCACAGCAGATCAGGAACACTGACAGCCCCCTCTCCCTTTCTCTGTGATGTAGTGTTACTCCTTAGTCGCAGTAATAACAAACACTTTTGAAGTCCTTTCCACGCATCAGGCACTCAGCTTATTTTATAGGCAAACTCCTTCCGAAATGTAAGTATTCAAGGCTGTGATCCTAACTAGAGGGAGAAACTGAGGCAGATCAGGACAAGGGGGTGGTAAATCCCCCTCCAGTCCACCTGTAGATGAGGGCCACTCTCAGGATTCCGGCTCAAGTGTGTTTGACCCCAGGACTGTGCCTTAACCACAGCTCAGCAGCCTGTCTCTGGGACAATTCACAAAGCATTGTCCCACCCTGATTGTTATCTAGCAAACAATGCTAGATATTTAGCAGGATTTTAGGGAGGAGAATAAGTAATTTAGCAGTTCTCAGCTTCTTAGCCCCAAGGTGCCTTCCTGGATCTACCCTTATCTAAACCCAGATATCTTCATGGGAAGCCTTGGGAGAAACAAAAGAAATAGAAGAGGAAAGAATGAGGAGAGGAAGGTTGAGGAAATTTTCAGTTCACTCTAATGTGAATGTCTGCAAAACAAAGCCCAAGGTAAGCTTATTTATTTCCTTCCCATTTTTCTGTCCATTCTTCCCCTGACTTCCTCGGGTGTGCATTGGAGCTCACCACCGGGTCCCTGCAGTCTTCCCAGCAGCCTAGAACTCCCACCCCACCCTGGGTTCATGGGCTGCACCTGGGCATTGAGTCAGGGTGGCTGGGCTTGAGCTCTGGCAGCGGCAACCTTCTCTCCTGGGACCTGGGCAGGTAGGTCAGCCTTGTCTCTCCTGGCTGCACTGTCCTCATTTGAGGAACTGAGACAATAATATGCATCCCAAAAGCTGTACTTTAAATGTGTGCAGCTTCCTGTATGTCAATTATTCTTTAATAATTTCATTTTTTAAATACGACGGTCTGTTGTGTAAGGATGCATACTTAGGTACCGCCAGCAAAGTCAGCAAGAGTTTGCTGTAGAGGGAGGGAGAAGACTGACCTCAACAGGACCCGGTGGCTTCCGGGGTGCTAAGACTCACTTTGACCTGGGGAGTGCTTAGACAGGTGCTGGTTGGTAGTACTTTGTTAACCCCCATGTGTATGTTTTTGGTGTTTGCCTATACAGATGTTACGTTTCACACCTTTAAAAGGGCTAAAAATAATCAAGTTTGTTGAACAGGGTAGTCAGACAATACATTTGACAACCTTACACATAGTAAGTGTGCAGTGAGCAGGGGCCCAAGGAAGGGCTCAGAGGGTGGTAATGCCAGGACCCTGAGAAGCCCAAAAAAGAGAAAAGGGAGTAGAGGATGACTGAGGGAGGGAGCCGGAGGTGAGTGTGGGATGGGGAGGAAGAAGGGAGGAGAGGCAGAGAGCTGGGGACAGGGGAGGGGTGGAGCAGTGAGGGGGTGGGGAAGAGAAGAGAGGGCGTGATGAGAGGCAGAGGTGTAGGGAAAGAGGACGGAGTGGGGGTGGCTGTGGGGTGAGGAGGGGTGAGAAAGGAGTGGGGTATTATGGGTGGGGAGGAGTGGAGAGGAGTAAGGGAGTGAGGGGTGGCAGTGGGATAGAGAAGAGATAAGTTAGTGCCAAATGCATGGGAAACAGAGAAATTTATTAAGAATCATCCAATCTTGAATAGGGCGTGCGATCTTGTTGGTTTTCCAGGTTAAAGTGATGCCCTGATATATCCCAGAGTAATCTGGGCAATGAATAAAAAAGCATTTGCAAAGTCCCCTTGGGGGACTGAGGAGAAAGGAGGAAATACTAACTTTCCCATTTGGGGAATTCTCAATATTCTCGCAAGCAGTGGGGACAACCGAATCAATAGGCTGAGCCCTCAATCTTGGGGTTCACCCTATGAAACTTATTCCTGCAAAGGAGAAGCTAAGCCTACTTATGGTATGCCTAAGAGTCACCCCCAGAGAACCTGTTTTATTGCTCAGATGTGGCATCTCTCTAAGCCAAGTTTAGGCAGGTGAACTCACTGCCCTCCCCGCTAAGCAGGACATGACTCCCAGGGGTGGGAATCTTCCTGGCAGCATGGGACAGGACTCCCAGGCTGAGCTGGGATTCGGCATCATGGGATTGAGAAAGCCTTCTTGACCAAAAGCGGAAAGAGAGAAATCAGACAAAATAAAGTGTCAGTGGCTGAGAGATTTCAAATAGAGTCAAGAGGTTATCCTAGAGGTTATTCTTATGCTTTATATAGATACCCCTTTTTAGTTAATGATGTATTGGAGTGGCTGGAGGGAAGTACCTGAAACTGTTGAGCTGTGTTCCACTAGCCTTGATTCCTGAAAATAATTGTATAGCAATATAGCTTTTATTATGTGACTGTGTGATTGTGAAAACCTTGGGTCTGATGCTCCTTTAATCCAGGGTATGGACAGATGAGTAAAACAATATGGATAAATAAATAAATAATATGGGAGGACAAAGGGTAAAATAAATTGGGTAGGTGAAAATACTACTAGTAAATGAGAGGGAGGGTAAGGGGTACGGGGGTGTATGAATTTTTTTTTTCTTTTTATTTATCTGGATTGATGCAAATTTCTAAAAATGGTCATGGTGATAAATTGAGTGTACACCTGTATGGACTGTATGTGTGAAATTTTGTCAACAAAAATATTTTGGGGGCGGGCAATGGTGGCACAGTGGCTGAGTTCTCACCTGCCATGCTAGAGACCCGGGCTCAATTCCTGGTGCCAAAAAAGAAGACAAAAAACAAAATCATCCATATCCCAGCCCCAAGAAGCTATTCTGATGGTTCTCACAATCCTTGTTTGTTCACTCATTCCACAAATACTAAGCACCTGCCACATGCAGGCACTGTGCTAGCTAAGGAGATACTAGTAACACAACAGAGCTCATCCTGATGCTTACAGACTAGCAGAGGAGTGCAGCGCCCATCCACGTGGTAAGTGCAAGGATAGACAAAGTATAGAGTGCTGCTGGAACCCATGTGAGGGTCACCTCAGCTGGTTGGTGTTTTGGAGGGAGAGTTGGGGGTAGGGGGAGGTGGGACTGATTATCAGTAAAGGCTTCCTGAAAGGGGCAACACAAGTTGAGCCCTGGAGTTGCTCTGGTATAGCACATTCCATGCAGGGAAATAGTATGTATAAAAGTCCAGAGGTGAAAACAAAGCTGATGCCTTTGAGGAACTGTAAAAATATCAGCATGTTGAGAGAGAGAGAGGAACCAGGAAAGATAGGCTAAAGTCAGTTCATAAGGCTCTTCTCTGCCCTGGTAAGGAGTTTGGATGCAATATTAAAGCGAATGGGGAGCCATTGAAGGAGGCTGAGCAGAGGTGTTTCTTTTGGCAGGTTTCCATCTTAGAAGGAGGTATGGCGGCTGGCCTGTCTGTTAGAAATAGATGATTGCTCTAGGTGAACGATGCCAGCCTCCAAATGCTGGAGCAAGAGCTAGTCTGTGTGGAAGTGCTTTCACCCTTTCACTGCTTGTTTGGTTGGAGGACCAGGAAAATCCATTTTTGCTCAACTCTGAAAGGCAGAATTCCTGATTATTAGGAAACCAGGTCTTAGAGGAATAGGGACCCACTTTTACTGCCCAGAACTCCCTGCAGTACCTGGCCAAAGTCTTGCATGTAGTAGGAGCTCAAACAATGCTTGTTGACAAGCTTCTAAGGCCACCTGCACCTAGCTTTAATTCTCATTAATTTCTAGGGCTGTGATGGGCTAGGGAAGTAAGGCTTGTATTTACATAGAACACTGCACTGTTGAAACCTGTGTTAGTTTACAGGCTGCTGGAATGTGATATACCCGAACTGGAACAGCTTCTAAAAAGGGGACTTTAATAAGTTACAAATTTATAGATCTAAGAAAGTGAAAGTGTCCAAATTAAGGCACCAACAGGAGGTTACCTTCACTCTAAAAAGGCCGATGGGTCAGCTGGGTAGTCACATGGCTGGCATCTGTTGGTCCCTTGCTCCTGGGCTCTGTTGGTTTCAGCCTCTGTTCCTATGGGGTTCCTCATTTTACTTCTCTGTGACTGGCTTTCATCTCTTGGCTTCCCATGGCTCTCTCCAGGTTCTGGCTTGCCTAACATCTCAGGACAATGTCTGCTGGGCTCCAAGCATCTCCAAACATATATGTTTCCGCATCTGTGTCAGCTCTGCTGTGAAGTTTCTTTTGGCTCTGAGGCGTGTCGTTTCTGCCTCTCTCCAAAATGTTTCCTCTTTTAAAGGATTCCAGTAAACTAATGAAGACCCACCTGAATGGGTGGGGTCACATCTCCATCTAACCAAAAGATTATACCCACAATTGGGTGTGTCACATCTCCATAGAGATTATCTAGTAGAAAGTTCCTAACCTACAGTATTGAAGCAGGATTAAATGAAACGGCAACCCTCACAAGATTGAATCAGGATTAAAACATGGCTTTTCTGGTGTATATAATACTTTCAAACTGGCACAAAACTAAAACTCTAAGCATCTGTTTGATTTTTAGCTAACATTCAACTTTTGAACTGACGAAAGGCCCAATTATTGAAGGGGATATATTTATTTGCTGGTATGATGTTAGTGAGAATGAGGGTCACCCTACCCTAGAAATGTTGATTCTGTAATTGTGTCAGTCAGCTTTTGCTGAGTTATGCTGTGGTAACAAATAACACCCCAAACCTCAGTGGCTTACAACAAGAACAAAAAAGGTTTATTTCATTTCTCACTCATATTACATGTTGGCAGTGTGTCAGCTTTCCCAAACCTCTATCATTTAAGAACTCAGACTGAAGGAATAGGAGACCCTTCACTCTTTTTTTTCCCCCAATATTTATTTATTTTTAATCCATATGTTTTACTTGCCTGTCAATAAGGTAGATAAAAGGAGCACCAGACACAAGGTTTTCACAATCACACAGTCACATTGCAAAAGCTGTATCATTATACAATCATTTTCAAGAAACATGGCTACTGGAACACAGTGCTATGTTTTCAGGCAGTTCCCTCCAGCCTCTCCATTACACCTTAACTAAACTAGGTGATAGCTATATAATGCGTAAGAATAACCTCCAGGATAACCTCTCGACTCTGTTTGGAATCTCTCAGCCATTAACAAACTCTTGTATCAAAGATGTATAATCATCTTACAGGAAAGAAGGACCAAATAACCGGGATCCGTGATTCTGTCTATCACAGGAGTCCAGGGTAGGGCCCAGGACTATGCATTTTAAACAATTTCTGCAGGTGAATCTGTTACAAGAGGTCTGAGAGCCACACTTTGAAGGCCTCTGGGCTTCCATCTATTAAGAGAGAGAAAGTCCTGGGTTTTCAATATGCACTATTGGGCAATTTCCTGCTTTTCTTCCTGACACCTGGACCTTCACTTTCAGTCATTTCAAAGAGCAAAGGGACATCTGACAATAGTCACAGCCTGTGACTCCCTTGGAGTCAGTTTTTTTCTTCCAGTTTCTCTTGTGAGGAGGATGCCATCAGCTAGCATCCCATGGGTCAATCCTGCTTGAGCCAAAGCATCATCTCTGTCTATAAGCAAAGGTTCTTTTCAGTCCCAGTTGGCTAAACAGGTCTTGTCCTAAGCCCTCAAACTTGATTCTGGGATGACTTCTTAAGTAGGGTCAGCAGGCAGGAGCAATGTTAGAGGAGGAAAGGGACAGTTTAAATGACGCACACTTGCCAGGAGAACGGACGCTCATGGTGGGGTGGAGGTGTGACGGCCAGGATATACTGGGCCGCTGGAGGAACTGAACATGCTGATTCTCGAGCTGGGTGCTAGTTATATAGCTGTGATCGCTTTATGAAAAGTCATCAAACTGGGTACATTTATGATTTGTACTCTTTTGTGTAGGTAGGTTAAAGATCATGAAGAATCTTACATAAGGTAAATGGAATATGAATAAGAGTCACAAAAAGGTAAGGAAAGAGAATTAAAGCCCTGTGAAAATAAGTCTCCAGAAGTTTCTTCAGTGACCAGGTATTAATCCTCCATTGTTTCATTTTTTTTAATTCAAATATGATAAATAGAATAACATATACAGCACTTACTGACAGACATATAAGATGGCCTCCATGGTCCCCTGTGTTTATGCCCTTGTGTGATTCCCTCCCCTTGAGTGTGGACAGAACCTGTGACTTGCTTCTAACCGATAGAACATGGCAAAGGTGACAGAATGTCCATGAGTATGTGTATGTGGTTAGATACCTGCCTTCTGTTGCCTCTATCCCTTGCTGGCTTTGAGGAAGTAAGTGGCCATGTTGGTGAAGCCTACTTGGCAAGGAACTGTGGGCATCCTCCAGCCAACAAACAGAAAGAAACTGAAGCCCTCAGTTCTAAACCACAAGAACCTAAATTCTGACAACAACATGAGGGAACTTGAAAGCAGATCCTTTCCTAGTCAAGCCTCTATGAGACCTCATCCCTGGCTGACACCTTGATTGCACCTTGGTGAGACTCTAAACAGATGACCTAGCAAAGCTGTGCCACGCTCTTGACCCATGGAAACTATAGGGTAATAAATGTGCATTGTTTTAAGCTGCTAAGTTTGTGATAGTATTATTTCACAACAATGGAAAAACCAATGTTGCACTAAATAAAAAAATGCAACCCAGCACCTGACTAGTAGTGGGGTCAGTTGAAGTTTGTTAAATGAAAGAACCTGAAAATATGGACTTCCTAAGTCTCTCTCTCCCTCAATGGGCCTTGGGGCTCCCTTCACAGATGGTTTAGTATTTAAGGAGAAAATCTCTTTGAAAATACCTTTTAAAAAATGAAGTTTATGTATATTGTATTATAGAAATTTCGGTACAGATTAGCAAAAAAAATAAAATCCCAATTTCTTCAGTCAGTGTATATCAATTTTGTAATACACATAAATAACCATTATCAAAATGCACAAAGATGGCATTGACTTTGTGTATTTGTTTTAGTTTCTTAGGCTGCTCAAGAAAATACCATGCAAAGGGATGGGTTAAACAATGGGAACTTAATGGCTCACAGTTTGGAGGCCAGGAAGAAAAAATCCAGATCAAGTCATCATCCAGGCAATGCTTTTTTCCTGAAGACTGTGATTTTCTGGGGCTGGCAGGCAATCTATGATCCTTGGCTCCTCAGTCTTATAGCAATGCCTCTTAGTTCTCTTCCAGGTTCCCTTGAACTCCACCTTCCTCCTGCGCCTTTCTCCATCTGTCTGATTTCATTCCGCTGATAAAAGCCTCCAGTAACAAGATTAAGACCCATCCTGACTGAGGTGGGCCACACCCTAACTGAAGTAACCTCATCAAAAGTCCTACTTACAATGGGTTCACACCCACAGGAATGGATGAAGTTTAAGAACATGTTTTTTTCTGGGGTGTACACAGCTCCAAACCACCACAGAATATAAAAATGATACTTATTGAACACATTTTAGAAAACATAGAAAACTAAAATGAAGAAATAGTTACCAGTGATCCCACCCACTAAGATAATCCTTGTTAACAATATATATGTCTTCTCTGTATGTATGTGCATATAATTTTCAAAATTAAAAATGGGATTTTACTCTTTCACTTAGCAATATATCATGAGTGTTTTGTCACATCACTGGATATTATTCTACATCATTTTTATTGGCTACATAGTGTTCCCGCATAATAGCTATGTAATTGCTCTATGTATGTACCATTAGTTGTTTAACCAATCCCATATGGTTGGATATTTAGATGGTTTCCAATTCCTTTCTATTGTAAATGAAACAGGAATCAATGTACTTTTAGTTTAATCTTTATGTATACCCATGGCTTTGTATATTTCTTTATGTATATACAAAGATGTATATGCATCTACATGTACACTTCATTGTTAAAAGGCAAACTGAAGAATGTATCAAAAGGAACCCCTATATCTTAGCCTTTGTTCTAAGCTGTGCTACAGCAGAAGATAGAAAGCCGAATATTACTTGAATCTGAGATCTTGGAAGCAACTGCAGCTTTGGAAGTCTCAGGGTTCAAGGAAGCAGTGTTAGTAGAGAGCCAGGGAGTTCTCCAGGGTGTCCTGCTTTGTGCCTTGATGGTATGTGTTTGGGACGCAGCCTTCAGCCCCTTTGGAGAGCTGTCATGGAGGTGATGATCATCTTTCAAAGCAGAGGAAGAACTGAGCAGGTCCTTACACTAGTATCACATTCTATGGTTACAGGAGGAAGTAAGGGCACCAAAGAAACCAGGAACCACATGGCCAGGTGTGTGGGAACTGGAGATCTTGGGTGATGTCACAGAGATGGTTTTTGGTCAAGATATTAGCATACCCAAATCTTGCTTTAGACCACTCTTGCCTGGGAAATATATGGGTGGAGAGAAGGAAGCTATAGAATATACGGTGGTGGGTATTTGTTGATTTTGCCTGCCAGCATTCACTCTCCGTTCATCTGGTAACAGGATCTTCACTTTCTTTTGGGTGTCAGCCCTTACCCACTCTTTGTCTAGGGGTGAACAGAACCCAAGCTTGACCAGTCTAGCAGTGGACTCACAGATAGACTTGTGATCCATACCTGGCCTATAAGAGGCTAATCAGGACTCTTGTTTAATCTATGAGAAAAGAAGGGCTCCATTTATTTTTAGTGGTTGAATGGAAACCTTGAGCTACTTATGATGGCTCTGACTCCCAACCAGGAATGAAGAGAAGTTAAGGTGAGAAATGGAGAAACACGAGCCTTGATGAGATTGCTAAAGCTCCTGGGTCCAGCCTTGATAAATGCTACTGAAGCCATAGCATCCTCTTTATCTCTTCCCCTTTTTTTCTTAAGCTGATTTGAACTGGGTTCTGTTTCACTGGCAACCAAAAGTGTCCTAAATGAAATATCTTCTTATTTAAGTGGGCGTCCCAATCCTGCATCTCCAGTGCCAAACTGTGGTGAGCTATGCTTCAGAATCTCTCTACCTGAGTTCATGTGGCACCTGTGACCTAGAACCAAAGCAACCCAAAGGTGAACTTCTCATCTTATCACTGCAATGAGAGGGAAGAACAGAACCCACCCATCATTGAGAAAAGAGAGAGAGAGAGAACATTTATCCAAAGCTAGATGAGGGCAGTTCCATATGGGAAAAGCAAAAATGTCTGAAAAGACATACACGGCTGGGGTCTTCCTTGCCTTCTTGGTCAGCCACATGGATGGAGACAAGGAAAGACCATACCCACTTGTACATGACATTTTTTTTTTATTAATTAAAAAATTTTTTTAAATACCAAAAAACGCCAAACAAATGCAAACATTAGTAATTTTTATCATTCCGTTCTACATATATAATCAGTAATTCACAATATCATCATATAGTTGCATATTCATCATCATGATCATTTCTTAGAACATTTGTGTCTATTTAGAAAAAGAAATTAAAAAAAACAAAAAAATTCATACATATCATACCCCCATCCCTCCCCCTCACTGATCACCTGCATTTCACTCTAAATTTAACATTTGTTTCCCCTATCATTCATCTTTATTCCATATGTTTTACTCATCTGTTGGTAAGGTAGATAAAAGGAGCATCAGACATAAGGTTTTCACAATCACACAGTCACATTGTGAAAGCTATATCATTATACAATCATCTTCAAGAAACATGGCTGGGCGGCTGCCGTGGCTCAGCAGGCAGAGCTCCGACCTGCCGTGCTGGAGGTCTGGAGTTCGATC
>PVIY010057731.1:0-12339 GCA_004026745.1 Myrmecophaga tridactyla
GGGGCCCACATCGCCCCCACAGCAGTCTCCCCCTCCCCATCTGCGCAGGGCGTGGCTCCCTCAGCGCTCTCCGCCCCCCTCCCACCTGACGCCCCTCCTCTCCAGCCCCTCCCTCACCCCCACCCCGGGCCTCTCCGACCCCTCCCTCACCGTCTCCAAAGAAATGGCGTTTTACAGACAACCTGTGCCACGCGCTGCCTCCCGCCTGGGCCCGCAGCCAGCCTGGGGTTCCGCCTAGCCTCCCCTCCCGGGTCCTTCGGTGCCGCCCTGGGCCTGCGGTTCCCTGAGCCCGGGAGGCGGCACGCGGAAGTGACAAGAATACCTGGGGGCTGGGGCAGGTGAGCCTGTGGCTTGGGGCCCCTCAGGTGCACTGCACACCTGGGCCAGGCCCAGAGGGCAGCCAGGAGGAGGCAGGTCGCGTGGCCCCCGCTGCTGATGCGGAAGGGCTGACAGGCGCCGTCCCCAGTGAGGACAGCCCGCACCGCCCCTGCTGAGACCTGCCAAGGCTAAGGGCCGCCGGGCACAGGCCGCGCTGAGGACGCGGCACCTTCCCTTAGCCGCCCGGGAGCCGCGCCCCGGGGACCCTGCCCAGGCCCGCGCAGCTCCGCAGGGCCGGGGGAGCGAGCAAAGGGTGGCCCGGGGATCCCCCTGGCCTGGTGTCTCAGCGAGGAGGTGACCAGCGGGTCGTGCTTGGGCGCGGGGCGCGTCAAGGGACGTCAGCGCGGCTCCACCCTCCCGGACCGCGCCGGCCGCGTCTACACCCCGAGGGAGAGGACGCGCGTTTCCAGTGGCTTCGGGAAGAGTCGCCATGCAGGTGCTTGAGATTTGGGCGACGGGGAGGGTGGGGCGGCGTTTCAGACCGTGGGACGCCCTGTAGGAGATGGGGGAGCCCGGTGCCACGGTCAGGACCGGAGAGCCGGGAGGAGCACCTCAGGAGGACACGGCCAGTGTGGCCCAGCCAAAGCTGTTGTTGGGACGAGGACACGGCCTCAGACGGAATCCTTCAACACCAAAGGTCTCCCTTCTTCCCCTCCAGTGTAGATGCCTCCCTCCTCCTTCCCCTCCAGTGTAGACGCCTCCCCTCCCCTCCAGTGTAGACGCCTCCCCTCCCCCTTCCTGTGCCACTTTAGACTATGTGATTCCTATTCTGGCTTTTAAAAAAGAGAAAATTTTTTCAATTTTCTGCAACCCAGGTGAGGATTTGGTGCCAGCAATGGCCCCAGGCTGCAGCTCCCAGAGCCTCCCTTTGTGCAGCCCTGACTCTTAGGGTCCAGAAGGCGGGTGATCTGAGAATGGATTTGGTGGGGGGAGGGGGAGAATTGGCGGCTCAGCTCCACAGGCAGCTGAGAGACACAAGCACATCTTGTGGTCTCGGGGCCAGGTCCTTTGGGTAGGGTCACAAAACTGAAAAATAGTGGGAATGATTCGGGCTCCGCTGAGAACACAGGTGGGTGCCGTCCTGTCGGCACCCGGGGCACGGACTACAAAAGAGGAAAATGCACGTTTGGACACAGAGCTGAGTGGCGCTGACACTGTGAGAAGAAAGCAGGCCAGCGCACAAGCTCCGAGTCTGCGGTAGGAGTCTCCGTGCTGCCCTGTCCCCCTCGCCGGGGCCACGCCGTGGGCCTGAAGGAGTGCCCAGTGCCTCCAGCCTGCTCGGCTCGGCACAGGCCGCAGATGCCCCTCAGACCTGGTCCTTCGTCCTGGTTTCTGTGGCCCTGATGCCCCTTTGAGCTTCTCCCCAGCCATGAGCCTGAACTAAAAGCAGCCACAGGCCCTGGCGCCCGGCGGCTCCAGGAATACCAAGCGGGTCAGGGACCTGGTGTGAGAACTGGAGGCAAAGAAGGACCCTCACATGGCAAACCGCAGATGTCCAGCACCCCCAGCTCAGGAGCCCACTTGTCCCCATGCTCCGCAGAGGCCTCCAGCCCCGAAGAAGCTCGAGAAGGGGCCAGGCATGGGAGCGCACGGCCCGGAGGCACAGCGGAAACCCCCTGCCCATGGAGGCCAGAGCCCAGGCTGCCCACCGCCACATGGGACCCCATCGGGGCAGGGTCACCTGAGCCCCGGGCCAGCCCCTTCTGCCGTTACCAGGCCCGCACACAGGACATAAGGCCACTCGGTTGCCAGTCCTGTGGAGGCTGATGGTCCTGCTAGGCCCACTGGGAGCCTGCCAGGACCAGTGCCCGGGACCACTATGCAGGAGCACTGCACGACTATGCAGGAGCACTGCACGGGAGCACTACCTGGGAGCATCACGTGGGACCACTGTACAGGACCACTGTGTGGGACCACTGCATGGGAGCACTGCCCGGGACCACTGTACAGGACCATTGTGTGGGACCACTGCACGGGAGCACTGCCTGGGACCACTGTACAGGACCGCTGTGTGGGACCACTGCATGGGAGCACTGTCTGGGGCCACTGTACAGGACCACTGTGTGGGACCACTGCACGGGAGCACTGCCTGGGAGCACTACCTGGGAGCATTATGCGAGAGCAATGCACAGGAGCACTGCCTGGGCGCACTGCACAGACCACTGCCCGGGACCACCACCTGGGAGCACTACGCAGGACCATTGCCCAGGAGCACTGGGAGCACTGAGTGGGACCACTGCACAGGACCACTATGCAGGATGACTGCCTGGGACCACTACCTGGGAGCACTGCACAGACCACTGCCCAGGAGCACTACACGGGACCACTGAGTGGGACCACTGCCCAAGAGCACTGCCTGGGAGCACTGCCTGGGACCACTGCCCAACAGCACTGCCTGGTAAGCCCAACACATCTCTGTTCCTTCACCAGCAAGTGGGTGATGCTGATTTCACCTGACTCCAAAGGAAGGCACAGGAAGGGACCATGATGGTGGAATCATATGCCCCAGCGTGCCCATGCCCCACAGAACCTTTGTGCAACTAGCAAAAGTGGGCAGAGCCACCTTCCTCAGAACTCTGGAAGGCAGTTAAAAGTTGGCAGTCCCTGGGCAGCACTATGTCTAGGGAACGCAGCTTGAAGAACAGGGAGCTCGTGGTGTCTTGAGGGCCCCGCCCCAGGCCCTCCCTGGTGGGTGGAGCCAGCCTGCACCCACAGTGGGGCCCTGACCCTGTTCCCAAAGGCGCAGAACCCCCTGCACAAGGCCACGAGCTGGGGCCAGGCCAGCGGGCGGCAGCTGGAAGGACAGAAACAGAACTCTGGCTCACCTCCCAGAACTTTCCCTGTGGCAGAAGCAACTTGTGTAGACCTAGAGAAGGAAAAGAATCATGTAAGTCAAAAAGGATTCTCTGCTTTCAGACAAAATAGAGCTCCCTTGGAAGAGGGGAGGAGTCTCCCAGGGAGTTGGGCAGACACTAGAAAATCCTAAGGCCAAGAGTGAGCCCAAGCCCAGGACAAAACGCAGGTTCAGAAAAGCTGGAAAGGATCCTGCGCCTTCATCTCACCCAGTCTTCTCGGGGACAGGTTAAACTCTGAACGACGTCAGCCAACACGGAGCCAATTGGCAGACTGTGAATGGTGTTTCTTGCGAGCTGCTGGCTCTCAATGAAATCTCTGTCATATCACTACCTGGATACAAAGACAGCTCAGAAACTAAATCTCAGAAGTAACATATTAAAATGTGAAATGTACAAAAAAAAAGATTACAAAACAAACGAAGAAACAAGAAATGATGACTTATTCAAAAAAAATAAGGTAAAAATTCAGAAACCATCAAATAGAAAATGAGACCTTGGAAATACCAAAGACTTTTTAAAAATGATCCTCAAAGAAATAAAGGAAAACATAGAGAAAGAACTAAGGGAATAAGTAAAACAATGAATGACTATTTTAGTTTGCAATCTGCCAGAATGTGATATACCCAAGCTGGAATGGCTTTTAAAAAGGGGAATTAAATAAGTTACAAGTTTCCAGTTACAAGTCTATAAAAATGTCTACATTAAGGCATCCAGGTAAGAGTACCTTGACTCAAGGAAGGCTGATAGGTCAGAAACCCCTCTGTCAGCTAGGCAGTCACGTGGCTGCATCTGCTGGTCCCTTGCTCCTGGGCTCCATTGCCTTCAGCCTCTGTTCCTGTGGGGGTTCCTCATTTTGCTTCTCCAGGGCTGGCTTTCATCTCATGGCTTCCCTTGGCTCTCTCCAGCTTCTGGCTTGCTTAACATCTCATGGTGACGTCTGCTGGGCTCCAAGCATCTCCAAACATCTGTGTTTCTGTTCTCCAGGTGTCAGCATCTGTGTCAGCTCTGCTCAGAAGTTTCTGTCAGATCTGTCATTTCTGAGGTTTCTCTAAAATGTTTCCCCTTTTAAAGACTCTAATAAACTAATCGATACCTACCTAGAAGGGGTGAGATCACATCTCCATTAATTGTGGTCACGCCCACAATTGGGTGTGTCACATCTCTGTGGCGATAATCTAATCAAAATATTCCAGTCTACTCTGTGTTGAATCAGGATTAAAAGAAACCACTGATTCCACAGGACTGGGTCAAGATTGAACACAGATTTTCTCAGGTACATGATACTTTCAAACCAGCACAAGGGACAATATGAGACTCTCAGTTAACAGCTAGAAATTATAAAAAGGAACAAAACAAATACTGGAGTTGAAGACCACAATCACTGAAATTAAAAATTCCCTAGAATGTTTCATCATCCAATTAAAGCTGGCAGACAAGAACATCAGTGGACTCAAGGAAAAGACAACTGAAAGGATCCAGGCTGAGAAGCAGAAAAATGAAAGAGTAGGAAACAGTGAAGACACCTTTAGTACCAACATATGCCCTACTGCACGACCAGAAGAAAGAGAGAAAGTGGCAGATGGAATATTCAAACAAATAAAGGCAGAAAACTCTCAATCTAATGAAAGACAGACTTATACACATTCAAGAATCCCAAGAAACCCCAGATAGGATAAATTTAAAGAGAACCACAGCCAGACACATTGTCATTAAAAAGACAAGTAAAACAAAAAGGTGGAAGGAACGAAGGATATAAGAACAGTGTCTATTGAGGTTAATTTGGTATCAAATCAAACATGATTGTTATAGATTTCAGATGTTAAAGTGAAACCCCGTGGAAAGCACAAAAAATATATCTGAATAATACACACGGAAAGATATGAGAAGGGACTAAAAAACATAAACTACAAAAAATTTCTTTTAATATGAAAGTAGGCATTATTGGAGAATTGAGGGACAAAAAAGGCATAAAATTTATAAAGACCAAAGAGCAAAATGGCAGGAGAATATCCTGCATTATCAGTAGTGGTTTTAAATGCAATTGGATTAAGCTCTTCAGTCAAAAGGCAGAGATTGGCAGAATGGATAAAAATGAAGTATGACCCAGCTATATGATGTTTACAAGAGACTCCCTCAAGATTCAAAGACAAGTAGGTTGAAAGTGAAAAAATGCAAAAATATATTCCAGGCAAACAGTAACCAGAAGAGAGCTAGGTTAGCTATGCTGATATCAGCTAAAATAGATTTTAAGTCAAAAACTGTTAAGAGGAGACAAAGAAGGACACTATATACTGATAAGGGGAGCAATTCAACAGGAAGATGTAACAATTATAAATATATGAAGCTAACGGCAGAGCCCCAAAATACATGAAGCAAATACGTTGACAGAAGTGAACGGAGAAATGGGAAGTTCCACGTTAATAGTTGGAGACGTCAATGTACACGCTGTCCTGGATGGACAGAACTTCTAGGCAGAGGGTCAAAGGATGTGGAAGACGTGACGGTGACTGTAATCCAACCAGACCTAACAGATGCATATAGAGCATTTCACCCAGTGTCAGCATGACACGCATTCTTTAGGGCTTACGGGTCATTCAGCAGGATAGACTATATGTTATGTCACAAAACAAGACTTAATAAATTTTGAAAGCTTGAAATCATTAAATATATCTTCTCCAACCACAAGGAATAAAATTAAAAATCATCAAAAAAATAAAAATCAGTAAAAGAGGGAGAATTGGAAAATTCACAAATACTGTGAAAATGAAATAACTCATTTTCATTGTCATGGTCAGGTTTATGTGTCAACTTGGCCAGGCGGTGGTACCAATTTGTCTGGTTGGGTCAGTGCTGGCCTGTCTGTTGCGATGAGGACATTTCATAGAGTTAAATCATGATCCCGTCAGCTGTATCCACAGCTGATTCCATTTGTAATCAGCCAAAGCGGAATGTCTTCTGCAATGAGGGATGCTCAATCTAATCACTGGAAGCCTTTTAGGGAGGATTCAGAAGAGACAGGCTCTCTTCCTGCTTTGGCTGGCAAGCCTCTCCTGTGCAGTTCATCCAGACCATCTATTGGAATCGTCAGCTTCACAGACTGCCCTGCAGATTTTGGACTCTGCATTCCCACAGTTACATGAGACACTTTTATAAATTTTATATTTATGAATATTTCCTGTTGATTCTGTTTCTCTAAAGAACCCTGACTAATACAACTTGGTACCAAGAGTGGCTCTTAAGAAACAGAATCTTAAAAATGGGTTTTTAGGAATGGTTTTCTAAACAAACTGGACTCAAAGGAACTAAGGACTCTGATTCCCATAATCAGAATGACACTGCCAATCCATGGAATGAGCTGGCAAAAGAGTCTAAATATCACTAATTGATTCTTCTAATGCTTTGCTTGTACGAAGCCAGGCTCTAAGGGCTTTTTTTTTTTTTAACACTTTTACAGAGTTTTGTGGATATAAGAGGCATAGAGATGTTGGCTGGTTGTTCTTAGATATACTGGATACATTAAGGAGTGAAAGGGATGAGTTGAAGGCTTCAAACGAGAAGCTTAAGTGTCATCTGACAGATGTAGACGTTTCTGTGAGTGTCCTGAAGGAAAATCTTATTTCCTGTAGCCGTAGACTTGAGATCTCTGAAAATCAGACTCAGAATCTGATTGTTAGAGCAGCGACATTACAACGTAAGCTGAAATCTCAATCTTGCATGGTGTATGACATTAAAGTGAGGGCATAGATTGGAAAGGAGTGGGACCCTGAAAAATGGGATGTGACATATGGATGGATAATGATGTTGGGGGTGAGGTTGAAGCCCTAAGTCATGCTGAGTCTTCTCTAGATAACCCTATAACAGTTTGCCCTGAGAACATAGCCACTCCACCAGCCTGCCTTGAGGAATTGGCCACCGAACCTCCTCCTGAAGGGATTAGCCCTAGAGTGATTAATCCTGTTTCACCAAATGAAACTGTAAATGAAGGCCCTTAAGCAAATGCTTTGGAAGATATTTCTAATTCTTTTCATGAACCACCCCCACCACCCCTCATTTCTTCCAGACCTTAAACTAGACTAAAGTCCCAACAAGCCCCTAAAGGTGAGGTACAAAGCATCACACTTGAGGAGGTATGTTATACTGCAAAAGAACTGTGTGAGTTTTCCAATATATATAGACAGTAATCAGAGGAATATGTGTGGCAATGGATTTTAAGGGTGTGGGATAATGGCGGGAGGAATATAAGGCTGGATCAGGCTGAATTTATTGATGTGGGCCCACTAAACAGAGATTCTGCATTCAATGTTATATCTCAAGGGGTTGGAAAAGGTATTAACAAAAGAGTTCTAGGTCAAGTGAGCAGAAGTCTAACCTGAATTACAAAAACAGAGAGTCACGGCCCCTTAATCAATTCCCAGACTTGAGACAGTTTACAGACCCAGAGCCCCTTGAATGAAGGGGAGGCCAGGTCCCTTTGGGGGAGAACCCTGTTACACTGCCACAAATTTATACTGTGAATCTTCCTCCAAGTCTTCCCTAAGGAGACCGACGGCCTTTTACCAGGGTAACCGTGCATTGGGGAAAAGGAAATGATCAGATATTTCGGGAATTATTAGACACTGGCTCAGAAGTGATCTTAATTCCAGGGGACCCAAAACACCACTCTGGTACACCTGTCAGAGTGGGGGCTTATGGAGGCCAGGTGATCAATGGAGTTTTAGCTCAGGTCCATCTCATAGTGGGTCCAGTGGGCCCCCGGACCCGTTCTGTAGTTATCTCCCTAGTTCCAGAATGCATAATTGGAATACACATGCTGAGCAACTGGCAGAATCCCCACATTAGCTCTCTAACTCATGCAGTGAGGGCTATTATGGTGGGAAAGGCCAAGTAGAAGCCATTAGAACTGCCCCTACCTAGCAGAATAGTAAATCAGAAGAAAAAAAATACCGTATTCCTGGAGGGATTGCAGAGATTACTGCCACTCTTAAGGACTTGAAGGATGCAGGGGTGGTGATTCCCACCACATCCCCATTCAACTCTCCTATTTGGTCTGTTCAGAAAACAGAGGGGTCTTGGAGGATGACAGTGGATTATTGTAAACTCAACCAGGTGGTGACTCCAATTATAGCTGCTGTTCCAGATGTGGTATCATTGCTTGAGCAAATCAATACATCCCCTGGTAATCCGGTATGCAGCTATTGATCTGGCAAATGCTTTTTTCTCAATAGCTATTAGTAAGGACCACCAGAAACAGTTTGCTTTCAGCTGGCAAGGTCAGCAATATACTTTCACTGTCCTACCTCAGGGGTGTATCAACTTTCCAGCCCTATGTCATAATCTTGTCTGCAGGGGATCTTGATCGTTTCTCCCTCCCACAAGACATCACACTGGTCCATTACATTGATGATACCATGTTGATTGGACCTAGTGAGCAAGAAGTAGCAACTACTCTAGATTTACTGGTAAGGCATCAGTGTGTCAGAGGATGGGAGATAAGTCCAACAAAAATACAGGGGCCTTCCACCTCAGTGAAATTTCTAGGTGTCCAGTGGTCTGGGGCTTGTCGAGATATCCCTTCTAAGGTGAAGGATAAGCTGCTGCATCTGGCCCCTCCTACAACCAAAAAAGAAGCACAACGCCTAGTTGGCCTCTTTGGATTTGGCGACAACATATTCCCAATTTGGGTGTGCTACTCCAGCCCATTTATCAAGTGACCAGAAAAGCTGCTAATTTTGAGTGGGGACTTGAACAAGATGAGGCTCTGTGACAGGTCCAGGCTGCTGTACAAGCTGCTCTGCCACATGGGTCATATGATCCAGCAGATCCAACAGTGCTGGAAGTGTCAGTGACAAATAGAGATGCTGTCTGGAGCCTTTGGCAGGCCCCTATAGGAGAATCACAATGCAGACCCTTAGGATTTTGGAGCAAAGCCTTACCATCTGCTGAAGATAACTACTCTCCCTCTGAGAAGCAGCTTTTGGCCTGCTCCTGGGCCTTTGTAGAGACTGAATGCCTAACTATGAGCCACAAAATTATCATGAGACCTGAGTTGCCTATCATGAGCTGGGTGTTGTCTGACCCACCAAGCTATAAAGTTGGGTGTGGGCAGCAGCACTCTATTGTAAAATGGAAATGGTATATACGAGATAGGGCCAGAGCAGGTTCTGAAGGCACAAGTAAGTTACAAGAGGAAGTGGCCCAAATGCCCACGGTCTCCTCTCCTGCCACATGTACCGTCTCTTTCCCAGACCAGAGTTATGGCCTCTTGGGGAGTTCCTTACAGTGAATTGACTGAGGAAGAGAAAACTCGGGTCTGGTTTACAGATGGTTTAGCATGATATGCAGGTACCACCCAAAAGTGGACAGCTGCAGCATTACAACCCCTTTCTGGGGTGTCCTTGAAGGACAGTGGTGAGGGGAAATCCTCCCAGTGGGCAGAACTTCGAGCAGTGCATCTGGTTGTTCATTTTGCTTGGAAGGAAAACTGGCCAGAGGTGCGTTTGTATACTGACTCATGGGCTGTTGCTAATGGTTTGGGTGGGGAAGAAGTATGTGGATAGACATTTCTGAGTGGGCTAAAAACATGAAGATATTTGTGTCACATGTGAATGCTCACCAGAGGGTGGCTTCAGCAGAGGAAGGTTTTAGTAATCAAGTGGATAAGATGACCCATTCTTTGGATACCAGTCAGGCTCTTTCCCCAGCAACTCCTGTCATTGCCCAATTGGCTCCTGAACAAACTGGTCATGGTGGTAGGGATGGAGGTTATGCATGGGCTCAGCAACATGCCCTTCCACTCACCAAGGGTGACCTGGCTACAGCCACTGCTGAGTGCCCAATCTGCCAGCAGCAGAGACCCACACTCAGATCCCGATATGGCCCCATTCCCCAAGGTAACCAGTCAGCTACATGGTGGCAGGTTGATTACACTGGACCACTCCCTTCATAGAAGGGGCAGTGATTTGTTCTAACTGGAATAGACACATACTGTGGATATGGGTTTGCTTTCCCTGCACGCAATGCTTCTGCCAAAGCTACCATCCGAGGGCTTACATAATGCCTTATCCATCGTCATGGTATTCCACACAGCATTGCTTCTGATCAAGGAACACACTTCACAGCCAGTGAGGTGTGGGAATGGGCACATGCTCATGGAATTCTCTGGTCTTACCATGTTCCCCATCATCCAGAAGCAGCTGGATTGGTAGAATGGTGGAATGGCCTTTTGAAAACTCAATTACAATGCTAACTAAGGAACAATACCTTGAAAGGCTGGGGTAATGTTCTCCAGGGAGCTGTGTATGCTCTGAATCAGCGTCCACTGTATGGTGCTGTTTCTCCTATAGCCAGGATCCATGGGTCCAGGAACCAAGGGGTGGAAATGGGAGTGGTACCACTCACTATTACCCCTAGTGATACACTAGGAAAATTTTTGCTTCCTGTCTCTGCAACCCTGAGCTCTGCTGGTCTACAGGTTTTAGTTCCAAAATGGGGAGTGCTTCCACCAGGAGAAAGAACAATGATTCCACTGAACTGGAATCTAAGATTGCCACCTGGTCACTTTGGGCTACTCATGCCCCTGGATCAATAAACCAAGAAGGAGATTACATTATTGTCTGGAGTGATTGACCCTGAATATCAGGGGGAAACAGGACTGCAACTACACAATGGAGGTAAAGAAGAATTTTCCTGGAATATAGGCGATCCCCTAGGGTGTCTTTTAGCACTACCACGTCCTGTGATTAAAATCAATGGAAAACTGCAACAACCCAATCCAGGCAGGACTACCAATGGGTCTGAAACTTTAGGAATGAAGGTTTGGGTCACCCCACCAAGCAAAGAACCACATCCAGCTGAAATGCTTGCTGAGGGTAAAGGGAGCATGGAATGGGTAGTGGAAGAAAATAATGATAAATATGAACTTCGACCATGTGATCAGTTACAGGAATGAGGACTGTAATGCTGTTTTGTTCATGTTACACTATTTAAGTTGTAAGATGTCAAGTTTAAGAATGAATATTACTCAAGGACTTGCACCCCATTCTGGGGAGATTTAGTATGTTTCCGGTTGTATGCAGGAGAGTTGAGTGTTTTTAGGTGAGGAAAAAATGTGTCTTTTATTGTTTTCTGTTTAGAAATTAAGTATGGTTTAAGGTGTTGTGTATAGCTGCCAAGTTGACAAGGGGTGGACTGTCATGGTCAGGTTCATGTGTCAACTTGGCCAGGTGGTGGTGACCGTTTGTCTGGTTGGGCAAGTGCTGGCCTGTCTGTTGCGATGAGGACATTTCATAGAATTAGATCATGATCACATCAGCTGCATCCACAGCTGATTCCATTTGTAATCAGCCAAGGGGAGTGTCTTCTGCAATGAGTGATGCTCAATCTAATCACTGGAAGCCTTTTAAGGAGGATTCAGGAAAGACAGGCTCTCTTCCTGCTTTGGTTGGTGAGCCTGTCCTGTGGAGTTCATCCAGACCCTCCATTGGAGTCATCAGCTTCACAATCTGCCCTACAGATTTTGGACTCTACGTTCCCATGGTTATGTGAGACACTTTTATAAATTTTATATCTACAGATATTTCCTGCTCATTCTGTTTCTCTAGAGAACACTAACCAATGCATTAATCCAGTAGATTAAAGAAGAAAACACAAGGGAAGTTAAGAAATATCTTGAAGCAAATGAAAATGAAAACACAACATATCAAAACTTATGGGATGCAAGTCGAATTCTTGATATTCTCACAAGCAGTGTGGACAACCAAAGCTACAGGCTGAGCCCCCAGTCTTGGGGTTTGTTCATATGAAACTTAACCCCACAAAGGATAGGTCAAGTCTACTTAAAATTTAGGCCTAAGAGTCACCCCCAAGGGAGCCTCTTTTGTTGCTCAGATGTGGCCTCTCTCTCCAGCTAACATGACGAGCAGTCTCACCACCCTCCCCCTCTCTGCGTGGGACATGACTCCCAGGGGTGTGGACCTTCCTGGCAACGTGGGACAGAGATCCTGGAATGAGCTGAGACTCAGCATCAAGGGACTGAGAAAAACCCTAGAATGAGCTGAGAATTAACATCAAGGGATTGAGAGAACCTTCTCGACCAAAAGGGGGAAGA
>PVIY010057732.1:0-12754 GCA_004026745.1 Myrmecophaga tridactyla
AGGGTGGTGAGACTGCTCATCATGTTGGCTGGAGAGAGAGGCCACATCTGAGTAACAAAAGAGGCCCTCCTGGGGGTGACTCTTAGGCCTAAATTTTAAGTAGACTTGACCTATCCTTTGTGGGGTTAAGTTTCATATGAACAAACCCCACGACTGGGGGCTCAGCTTATAGCTTTGGTTGTCCACACTGCTTGTGAGAATATCAAGAATTCAACTTGGGGAAGTTGTCATTCCCACATTTCAACCTCATATCTGGCAAAAGGGTGAAGAGGATGGCAGTCTCATTAGGCCAACACTGATTTGGAGAAGTGTGAGGCAAGGAAGCCTTTGTACCCACAGGAATGAACAGGCTAATAGGTAAGGATAATTATTGTAAGTTGTGTGTGCCTGTTGTAACTCATCTGCTAAATGAAGTCATGAGAGAAAATGATGGAAGACAAAATTCAGGGTTTCTCATCTCAGCTCTCTTGACATTTGGGCCAGATAATTCTTTGTTGTAGAGGCAGTCCTGGGCATTATAGGTTATTTAGCAGCCAATAACACCTCCCCCCCTCATTGTGTTAGCCCTAAATTTCTCCAGACATCATCAAATGTCTGCTGGAGGGCAAAATCAAGCATTCTGAGGAATACTGGGCAAAGTGAATAAAAATAATGATATTGTTTTTTCACTTATCTGTTGGCATTGTTCATGGGTTAGTTTAATACTTGTATTTATTGAGGCCCTCATTATGTACCAGGCACTACGCTCAATATTTTTATTCATTTATTCCTCAACAAATATTTGTATGTTTATTCTGCTAGGTGCTGAATCTATAATTCATATTTATAATGCATATTATAATATAAACTAAATTCTGACAAACTTCTATCTCTAAAGAACTTCTATTCTAGGTGAGAGACAGATGTTCTTTTAAAAATTGCAGAAGAATAAAACTGCAACTGTGATAAGTGATATGGAAGAGAGGTCTGTGGGGCTATGATAAGAGAAGTTCTCCAGTGGTATGTACCAGGCTCTGTGCTGAGAACTTCGCATGTATTAATTCATGGAATGCCTCACAGTAACCCCGTATGTAGGTACTAGTATTTATTCTTATTTACAGAGAAAGAACCTTAAGTGTAAATGGGTAAAAGTCATAGTAAATGAGGAAGTCTGTGTTCTGAACCCAGACAGTTTGTCTTCAGAGCCTGAGCTTTGAACCACCACCCTAAGTAGCTCGTGGTGAGGTCTGAAGAATAAGTAGATGTTAACCGACGAAAGAAGGGAAGGAAGAGTGTTCCGAGACAAAGAGAAGAGCAAATGGACAGGCCTTGAGGCAGGAGAGAGAAGGAAGGACTGGAAAAAGAACAGGGGAATGCAAGAGAAGGTGGGGCCAAATCAGGGTAGGACTTTGCAGTCCATATTAAAGAAATTCATCATAATCTGAAAAGCAATGGAGAGCTGCTGAGGGGGGTTAAGCAGAGAAAGGACACCTTTAGTTTTGTCCTCATTACCATATTATTATTCACAAACTCTTGATGTGTAAAGTACAAAAGCCATTCTCCCGATGAAATGGAGGGACCCACATAGCCCAATAACTTGCTAAGGTCACAAAACTGGAAAATGGTGAAGCTTAGATTTAGACTCAAGCTTGTCCAATTCTAAAACCCATTTTCGTAAAAGCCCATATACTAAAGCCACCCTCCTGCTCTGGGGCATTTGAGTCCAGCCAGGTCACCCAAGACACCTCTCCTTCACGGCAGCTCTCCAACTCGGGCTTAAGGTCTGGGAATTTGGTGGCCCTCTGCATTTTGGTCTTTGTGTGTGAACAGTCACCGTTTCAGGCATCTCACCAGTCATTCTTTAACTTCTGAATTTTCCAGTCTCTGTTCATTACCTTTCATTCCAAATTACAATTCACCCTCTCCCTCTGCCCACCACTCACCCCTGCGACTCTGTCCTGGGAGACTGTACACGTGACCTCTGATAAGAATCACTTATTGAGAGTAGCTGGCAGGAGTGTAGCCTATTTGCACAAACATGCATGAAGGTCTCCACTCCCGTTATTTCGTTGCTGTGGAGCCTGGAACTATTTGGCTGGCTTTTTTCTGTTCTTTTGGAGATAGTGTGTTTCCGCCTCCAGGTAAACTTCAAACTAGTGTTCATTTAAATATTTGCAATTGCACAATCTCTTCTGTGATATTACCACATTCTGTGGGGATTAGGCTGATGGAGCCTCCTTGCTCACTTTAATCCCTCATTTCAGCAGTGCCAAGACTTGCAGCACAATCGGATTTTGCCTTTTACACTGTCCAGAATGCTCTGCAGAGCTAACCAAATTGAAATGAGCCCCTTCCTCTTACACACGGATAATTAAACCTCAAACACTGTTTATCTCAGTCCCCAAATCCTCAGAATGCAGAGGCAAATTAATTTTAAGTCTATATCTGCTTTAAATAGTAATTGTTTAATCAACAGGCTTGATGTATAATTATATTCTTTGTGCATAGCCCTTACAGGCTTGAATAGACCACATAATTCCTGGGTTGCTTTCATTTCTGTAATTAGATCATGTGACAGATCCCTACTGTATTGCAGTTGGCTGTAGTTGCTTCTCTGCCACCCCCTTTTAAATCCTAAAATGGTTTCTCATGAATACTTAGATGATAACAGCCCAGCTTAACAAGTCACTGTGAGTGTTTAGCTTTAATAGTTTACTTGGAAGCAAGTGATTTTTCTGATGGCTCTTGTATTGCGCTAGCTCTCTGTCTCTTTTGAGGGTTGAGAGTTTTGTCCTTATTTTGAACCCTTGTTTTCCTAAAAGAAAATCCTTCTTGAACCCATGGAAACACACTGTCTAAACCCTTAGAATCATTACGATCTTTATAGAAGTGATATTTAAGGTTCAAATTGGATAAAAAAAAAATTATGCTAGGCTTTTGGTTTCTGAACATCTGGGGCTTCACGGAGAAAAACGGAAGTAATTTTCCTTATTAGAAGGGTAGTTTTGTCTCCAAGAATTTATTTGACTTGCCTAGATTCATCCTATAAAAATTAGAATTGGACATTAGATAATTAGGTCAACATTGAAATCTGTTGCCTAATTACAATTCGTTTGTTCCACACAATATGCCTGATTTTCTGTGGGTCTATGCAGGAAATAATGATTGCTCAGCCAATTTGGCTATTTTAACTTTATCATTCATGTCCTCCAGCTTATTGTCTTTCAGATTTTGTTTCCCTGAGCACTTGCAACTCTTAATATTTTTATGTGAAGATATTTCCTATTGAGGTATGCAAAATTGGATAAGGCATTCTAAGTATGGCCTAATCAGTATTGCAGACATTGGGGAGAGTGATTGGAAATTGGAGGGAGAAAGAACATTGTTTTTGGTTTTGCTTTAAAAGATGGGATTTTGTACTTAAAGCTCAAAATCTTTATGCATCATCTGTATGCATCATCACTCTTCTGCTTTATTTATTTCTTATTTTCTTTCCAACCCATGGAATATCTGTGTTTCTGATTACTTTCTCTTACCTATAGAACTGTTCATCTTCCAGGCAGTATCTCATTTTGCTATTTTGATCCAGCTATGCATTTTTATGAGCTTCAGAGCCATATTCTGCCCATATTTTTGTAACTACCAGTTTTCTTCTAGATTTTTTCCCCATCCTCTTGGGTATTTGCAACACCTCCCAATTATATCTGTATAATTAATTTCTGTGTTTGTTATTCACCTTTCCAGGTCATCCATGCAAATGCTGAATTAAATATGACACTCATAGATACTGCTACATTCAAAGATTGATAATTATCCTGTATTAATGGATATATGATTTTTTTATGTTGTTGGAGAGGTCTGACCCTGATTCCTCTCCTACTCCTCTCTGGGAGATCCAATAGTGTGTAGCTTTCTTTTTTTTGTATATTTTCCAAGACTTAGAAACCAACACAACCATAAAAATAATCTGAGACATATTTTGATTCCTACTTCCTGGCACATCAAAGCTGAAATCTTTAGAAGGACTTTCATAATCTGGATTGCCCTTACCAACTCAGATATAGATAACATTTATCTCCCCTAAGTCTTTGCCATCACAGAAGGAGGAGAAAAGGTAAACTGGCATTTGTTGACCACCTACTATGTACCAGACAGTATCCTAGGCACTTTATATACTTTCTCTTAGTATTTGATCACCAGGTAGTATTCTCACCTTTAAATATGGTAGAGGCTCAGGAAGGTAAAGTAACTGCTCCAAGGTGACACAATAGGGCTAGAACTGAAGCCAGTTCTATCTAACGCCAAACCCTTCTTTCTACTACACCACATCACCATCCTGGTTTTATTAATACTCAGAGAGAACAAGTGAATTATTAAAGTTGATGTGGTTGATAAGTGACAACTCAAACTCTCTGTTTCGGATTTAGAAAATTTCTCTAATGTCTTTGTTTTAGCATAACTCTACAAATTTATCCTTCATTCAAGTCCTACTTTCTCCATGATACTCAGTCTATTTGGCAATGCCACATACAACTCTCCTTTCCTCGAACTTTTCTGGCACTCAAGCCCTTTAAATCCATATATATTGGATCTCTAATTATATTATATAAAGGACTTAAATTCTGGAGTTAGGTTGTAAGTAATAACAATGACTGTATCTTACATTTTTCCTCTCTCTATCAAAATCACATTCTAGTGGCATATTAATTTAACCTTTAGTGATTTTCTGCCAGCCTGTCTTCAGGGGTATGATAAGTACTTTGCAGTTTAGATAGGGAACTCTCTATCTATTAGGAGTGATTTTCAACTTTTAATATGCATACTAAATATTTGGGGATACTGCTAAAAATGGAGATTTTGGTTCTTTACATCTGGTGTGGGCCCTTGAATTCTGTTTTTCTCATAGGCACCAAGCTCAATATGGTGGGTCCAGCAACCATAGTTTGAGTAGTAAGTCTAGAACACAAAGCTACATCTCAAAGGCAGCTGGCAACCCACTAAGGACTCTCATCTCAATGGACATGATGAGCAGGCGGTTACAATATGCTCAAATCTAGGGAACTGGATCAAATTCTAGACGAAGTTACGGGTCATAATGTCGGAACACAGGAAAGGCATTGATATTGTATTAGTAAGAGGGAAATTTGGTAGAGGCAAGTCTGGCACAAAGTATTGTATTGTAAAGATTTGTTTTCCTTTAAAGCAAAGTTCTTAAAGTCTCCTGCCATTTTAACATTTCACTTGAAGGAAGGGTGAATGCAGGAAATGTGAGGAGTGATGACCCCTGAGGTGTTCTTGAAAGAGAGACAGAGAAGGCTTGGTTCTGTCTCCCAAGGGGATGAGGAAAGGATTCTGCTGGATCTTGGTCCAGGAATGTGTTGGAAGATGCTTATGATGTGCTATGATGGCCCAAGTTTCTCATTCTTCTTTGCCGAGCTCTAGTTGGACTCTAGGGAAGAAGACATCACTCCTAAGAGAGGAAGGAGAAGGCCAAGTGACATGAACACCAGTGTGAATGCCCACACAGGACTCAGTGTGGCTGCGCTGGCTATACTGGCTTTATGGAACTTAGGAGGGACTCTCTGCTCAGCCATCTCCCATTTCCATGTTCAAGCTTGAAGAAGGTGGGAAATTTCATCTGAGGGAGTTGTCTGGTCCTCCAGGGACAGGGGGTAGGACTATTCTGAGCACATTGTTGATTATCTCTTGAGAATTCCTGTAGGAGAATGGGAAGACAGATCCTTCTTCTTTCCCTCTCACCCACCCCCTGAGCCTCAGAATCTCAGGAAACTTTACTGAGGTGGTGGCTTTTTTTGTTTGTTTGTTTCTTTTGAGCTGGCTTCTTGATTATTAGAATCAACTGAATATCTTAGTAAGGATCGAAGAAGTTTACTTGAATTACTGGCCAGAATCAATCCTACTTCCATTTTCAAAAATCAATACCATATTTCCTATAATCCAATCGGCTCATTTCCCTCCCAAATCTCTGTTGCTGATAAAAAATAAACATGACTGCGTGTGTCAAACTTTTAACTCATCTGTGATCCATCCCCTCTGCTGCAGATTTTCAGAGTTTTATTTCAAGATTTAAATAAGGTTTTATTATTTGTTCCCTTTCATATCTCTCATACTAACCATTACTTTGAGAACTCAACACAGATTTCCTCAAACAATCTGGAAAAGGATTAGATCTATCTCATATACATCGTCGTTGGATTAGAAAAGGTTTTTGAAGCTTTATACAGTTTTCCATTATCGATCATGCTCCAGAATATTCTTGCCCATCATTTAAATTTTATTGGTGATATGCTCTTCTCTAACTTATTAAATACAAGCTATTTTATTGATCTTGATATTTTGGGGTGTCAACTTTGAAAAACATGAGCTGAAGGAGCAGAGCAAAAGGAGATAACACTGATACACATAAACATTAGACATATTACTGCCTCCTTCTTCATGCTCCTAGAAATCTTTAAGAAATTCTGCTTTTGAATTTGATTAAGTATATTGCTTCTATACTCTCTTCAAGAAAAGGCTGTATGCTCATTAAGTGTCAAGATCATGCGTTTTTATGTCTCCAGTACTTGGCTACATAAGTGCTCAATAAATACCAGATAAATGAATCAATTAAATACTTTATCTGATTAGCATATATGATGGTCTGATGATAAGACCCCTTTTGAATTCTGCTAAAGAATGGCTAGAGGTGCAGGCAAATCTTTTCCTTCATAAAGTGAAGGTCAGTGTCTCTACAGTTACTATTTTTATTCCTTTCTGTATATAACCATAGATACTATATTTCTGTAAGGAGAATTCTATATGGAAACAGACTTGATTCATAATTTCTATTTCTGGTGAAATACCACACCTCTTAAGGCAGAGAAAATTGCAGAGGGAGGCACCATGGGACAGCACAAAGGAAACAGGCTTTGGGGTTAGACCGAAGTGGGTTTGAGCACCGGCATCACCTCTTTCTAGTGATGGAAACTTGAGTGAGTTACCAGTGCTCTGGGACTATGAAATGAAGGTATTAATGAACACATGAGATAATTAATAGTGCCTAACTAGGCCTCTGAGGGCTGCCTGACCTGGCCCTTCCTTTTCTGCCCCACCAACCTCATCTCACACCACCACCACCCCTTGCTCTCTGAATTTCACTCACCCTACCTTCTTTGGTTCTTCAAAAGCTCCAACTAGTGACCCACCCACCTCAGGGCCTTTGCGTGCATCATTCCCTGGGCCGTCTCCATTCTTTGTCTCATTAATTCTTATTAATGTTTCAGAGCCCAGGTAAAGTGTCCCATCCTCAAGGACGTCTTCGCTGGTCTCCTTCAATTAAGTGAGATTCCCTGTAAGGTGCACCCTGAGCTGCCATAAGACCTATAAAAACTGTGGTTAGATAATGATTGTGTAATTAGTTGTTGAATTCTATCTAGTCTTTCTGCCCACGAGTATGTAAGTGCCATGCAGGAGGGATCATGCCTACGGTATTCCTCTTTGTAGCCACAGTGTTCAGCAGAGTGCCTGGCATAAAATAGGGGCTTAATAAATGTTACTGGATGAACAAATAAATGAGTGAAAAGTAATTAAAAAAAATCAAAACAGAAACTAAGTGCTCAGTGATATTTATTTCCACTTCATCCTCCCAATTATCTTCCATTCTGAGGCTTTGTATCAAATAGTAAGAAAAATTTAAAGGGCTCAGGATTTTAAAGGACACATCCTGACCTCATTCTGCTGCCTGAAAATTTCTCCTAAATCCGTTCCCCTAAATTGGTGATTCTCAAGCCTCATTCTGTGGCAGAATTACTTAGGTAGATTTTAAAACTGCAGATACAATTTCAATCATTGTGGGGGTATGTCCTGTATAGATTCATTTTAAAATGCTTTCCAGGTGATTCTATCTGGAAATGCCTACCAAAGATTGAGAACCATTGCTTTAGGTTAAGAAATTGTTTTGAAAGGACTCATTGAAATTCGAGAATCTCTTTGTGTAAGTCATTTTATATCTATTGGAATGGTTAAACCCCTTAGCATCTACCAGCAGTTTTGCACTGATTGAGCAGACTGGTCTTCTAGGAAGGGGACGGAGGAGATAATGGTCATAAGGCTGGTAAATTTTTATTTGGAGGCAATGCTCAGAAGATGGTTGAGCCCACAGCAGAGGAAGGATGGGGTGGGTTTCTGCAAAAACAAATCTCATCTTTTTCCTAACATCACACAGGGCATTGCCCAAACACACCAGAGTTATTATTATTTCCAGGGAGTGAGTCATACTGGGCTGGTCCTGGGTGGGACTTTTCCTAGATGAAGCCATGCTGGAATGGGCTTCTAATGTGGGAACAACTTCAAGGACATTGCCCTTGGAAAGTGCTATAGAGGGCAGTGGCCTGAATGTGCCATGGCAGAAGATTTGAAAGCCATTTAGCAAAGATTCTGGGAAAGAACAGGTGAGCATTGGTTTCAAAGAATGAATTCATGAAGATTTATTTTAAAAAAAAGGAAAAGGGGATGGGCCACAGTGGCTCAGCAGGCAGAGTTCTCGCCTGCCATGCTGGAGACCCGGGTTCGATGCCTGGTGCTTCCCATGTAAAAAAAAAAAAAAAAAAGAAAGAGAGAGAGAAAAATATACAATACTAATTTGGGACCATGAAAACTCTCTGGAGCAACAGAAATGCCAGATCTTGGAAATCTGTTAAAAAAAGAAGTTGGTAGAGCACAGCTGGGGGCCAAATCCTGCCTGCTGCCTGCATTTGTTTGACTCATGAGTTAAAATGGTTTTTACATTTTTAAATGATTGAAAAGTAATCTGAAGAAGAAGAATATTTAATGACCCATGAAAATTATATGAAATTCAGATTTCAGTGTGTTCATAAATAAAATGTTACTGGAACACAACCATGCTCATTCATTCACTTGCTGTGTATAGCTGCCTTGGTGCTGCAATGGCAGTGGGGAGTGGTTGTGACAAGGACCATGAGGTCCACACATTGTATAATATTTACTATCTGGCCCTTCACAGAAAAAAAATGCTGATTCCTGTGGTAAAGAATCAAAGAGGAGCTGGCTAGAAGGGTTAAATGCAGGTGGAAAAGAGGAGGAAGAAACAAGAGAAAGGAGGATAAAAATATCATTGTAATGATTGCTTATCAAATGCCTGGCACTTTATGTACAATACGACATTTCATCCTCTCAACAAAACTTGAGGTAGAAGCAGGGTGCTAGCAAGGGACAGATGCACTCTCAAATTAAGACATTTGGAAGAAAGTTTAGTAAATAAACTATTTATAAGAATAATGGCATGGGGTGGGGTGTGAGGGTAGGTCAGTGGTAGAATTCTTGCCTGCCCTGCAGGAGACCTGGGTTCGATTCCTGGCCCATGAACTTCTCAAACAAACAAAAACGAAACAAAACACACACAAAAAATTCAACAAATGGTGCTGCAATAATGGGACACTCACATGGAAAAAGAATGAAATGTGACTGCTATACAGCACACACACAAAAAATTCGATGGCATAGGTAGGGATCCATACGGCATAATACAATATCCCAGGTCTAGTAACAAAGGGGACTAGGGGTTGAGGGGTTGAGGAAGAGAGGAGTTTCCAGACTCTAGAAGAAAGCATTATGTAGATAGGGCTGCCTTGAGAAGAGCAGTGACCTTTAGTTGAAGACACAGCCAGCTGTTGGGACCCTACAAAGAGTAAACCAAGAAAGAAACACTCTGTCTTCACTCTTTTCCCTTCCTCTCATCTCCAGCTGAATCCTCCAATCTCCTTCTGGATTAACCAGAGGCCAGAAGGCAAGAGAGCAGAAGCAAGGGTAATTGTGCTGGTTTCAAATTATGTATGTACCCTAGAAAAGCCGTGTTTTAATCCTAATCTCATTTTGTAAAGGCAGCCGTTTCTTCTAATCCTTATTCAGTATTATATGTTTGAAACTGTGATTAGAGCATCTCCCTGGAGATGTGATTTAATCAAGAGTGGTTGTTAAACTGGATTAGTTTGAGGCATGTCTCCACCCATTTGGGTGGGTCTTGATTAGTTTTTGAAGTCCTATAACAGAGGAAACATTTTGCAGAATGAAGGAGATTCAGAGAGAGCAGAGCAGAATGACATAGCCACAAGAAGCAGAGTCCATCAGCCAGTGACCTTTAGAGATAAAAGAAGGAACATGCCTCCAGGGGAACTTTATGAAACAGGAAGCCAGGAGAAGAAGCTAGCAGATGATGCCTTGCTCGCCATGTGCCCTTCCAGATGAGAGAGGAACCCTGACTGTGTTCACCATGTGACTTTCAAGATGAGAGAGAAACTCTGGCTGTGTTTGCCACGTGCCCTTCCACTTGAGAAAGAAACCCAAACTTCATCGGCCTTCTTGAACCAAGGTGTCTTTCCCTGGATGCCTTAGATTGGACATTTCTATAGACTTGCTTTAATTGAGACATTTTCTGGGCCTTAGGACTGTAAACTATCAATTTATTAAATTCCCCTTTTAAAAGCCATTCTGTTTCTGGTATATTGCATTCTGGCAGCTAGCAAACCAGAACAGTAATGAAAGGTGGCCAGGGGATCTTTTGGGGAAAACCAGATATCCTGCTGAGATGGGTACCACTGTCATCACTGATCTTCTGCTTGCCCACTATTGTGCATATGATGAAAGTCAGGCTTAGTTAAGTTGTTAGTGACCCTCAGTGAATGTGGAATTGTGCCTGGACGCTCTGATTTTAGGACCCATTCTCTTAACCATTATGTTATCCTGAGTTGGGAATGGAAAGGGCCTTAGAGACAACTCAGTTTTCCTCTCTCCCAACTCAGAAATGGCTTTACAGCATAAGTTTTAGGAGGTCCTTTGGCCTCTACTTGAATATATGCATACATGGGGTCAACTACTGCTTCATGGTCACTTTTCTTTCCACTGGGAAATCACTTCTGTGACTGGAAAGTTCTAATTTAGGTTGAGCTAGCCTAGGAGGTCAAATTTACTAATTCCTTTTAAAAATAAAATGTATTTTTACTGATATATAGAAATCTGAAACTGAGTTTTCTTCCTTACCCAATTTCTTCTTCTTTCCTCTTGAGTTACTACTGAAATTCTGCCATTATTATCTTTCTTTCTGTGATGCTTTTATTGTCCTTCATTGCATTCAGATTTACTTTTTTTTCTGGACACTCCCTCCTCTAGCCAGATGGTACTATAGTCTTCTTCATCTTTCAAAGTCATAACCTTTAATCAAAAGGGAGAAGGGTACCATTTGGGTTGCAAGTATTTATTTTTTCTCTTTTCTTAAAAATTGAGGTCTTAAAAGTCACAGGAGCTTGCCAAACCCCAACCAAAACCATTCCAGCCAATCTTAAAGAGCACCTAGGGCAATACATAAGATTCCACAAGGGTTCCATGCATTAGGGTAACTTTCCAGAAACCTACAACCTCCAAATGGGTCCCTGGACAAGATAAATCCTAAAACCTAGAAGGCCCAGCCTCTCCAGAACATCAGCTGGTTCCATCTCCCTATCCCATATGATTGACAGGCTCTTTTTGAAAAAATTAGAATGGCCATAGCCTAAGTACCCCTAAGGAGTGGGATTGAAAGATCAAAGGTGGTGGAGTTACACAGAAAATGTAGGGTTTAACAAGCAAATATAATTGCTGATTCATTAAATTGATATTTCTTTTAGTCTCCAGTATCTTAGAGCAGCTAGAAATAAAAATCTAAAATTGTGGAATTGTAACCCATACCAAACTCTGAAATCTGTTCTACAACTAATTGTTGTACTGTGTGTGGAAACTTATGGCTTTTTAAATATATGTTATTTTTCACAAAAAAAAGAAAAAAAAAGTCAACTATGATGATAAAAAAAATTTATTCCTTCTAGCCTCCTATATTCTGGAGCAGCTAGAAGGAAAGATCTGCAAGGATGGTTTGGTAGTCCATGGCAAACTCTGGGATCTGTCCTGTAACTACTTGTTGAAGAGTGCTTTGAAAACTATTGCTTTTTTCCTTCTTTGCTTTGTATATATGCTATATTATATATTTTTTTAAAAGTTTAAATAAAGTCATGGAAGATATATTACCAGATATTTTACTGGCTGTCCAGTTCTTGTTGAATGAGCAGGAGTGGGTGGTGTTCAGTGAGTGTGATGTTTTGCACTGTATCTCACACACGCTCCAAGAAGAAAGCTAACCTTGGCACTGGCCACATCAAGTCGACAGAGCTGCCTTTTCCATGCCCATGGTGGGTAGACTCACAGAGCACCCTTCACTCTTGTATGTGGTAACAGGATATCTCAAACCTGTTGGTGCTCATGAGTCCATCTTATTCTTCCATAGAACACAGGATGTGGTTTCTTTTTCAGAATAAATCTAGGACTTGAAACTTTGTGGAGTCTGTGATGATGATGATGATGGTGATAGTAATAATAACAACAAACATTTATTGAATTTTTAATCCTCAGTGTAACAGGATTACCTGTTCACATTTACCATCTGAGCCCAATGAACCCTTTTTATGATTTTATATTTTTAACTCATATTGTGAATAATTTACAGAAGTAAAAATACAGGGATACTGAAACTCAACTTAATTAGACATTTTAATAAAAACTTAAGCATATTGAACCCCAATTTTTATTCTACTTTCTTGGTTTGGAAAGTATATACATTTACTTCCTTTGAATTTTTCTAACTGGTCATCAATGGTCATACAAGATTCTGGAATACCTCTATCTTGTAAATACTGATTCCATATGTCAAATACATCTGTAATAGGTTTAA
>PVIY010057733.1:0-12750 GCA_004026745.1 Myrmecophaga tridactyla
AAAAAGTTTTTTTTAAAAAAAAGATAGGGACCTAATAAAAATGGTAACACTGTTTACATAGGCTAAATGGTTATGAAATTCATAGTAGGATATTATAATAAAGATGACATTTTACCTTGAAAAAGACCTGAAGTCTGCTGTGGTAGTGGGCGTTGAATGGGTTGTAGCTGTGTTACTGTTAAGTGGTAGAAGGAGGGTTATGTGAAATCAGATGAAAAGTTTAAATACCAGATGTAGATGTGTGTGGCTTATAACACACATGGTGAACGGATGTACCTGGAAGACATTTGAGGTGTGTGCATGTATGCATTTTGTATATTCCTATGTGGCTCTGTTTATATGGTTGCAGTTTGTCAGCTGACAAAATCACACAAAAGTAAATACAAAATTGTTGTTATGCTCAAACTGTTCCCTAGTGTATCAGTCATGTTGGAACAAATTCATATTTTCAAAATAAGAGTTATAACAAAAGATTCTACTTCTATTATAATCATTTTACAGATGAGGGATGTAAGGCACCAAGAAGTTAAGAAACTTTCCCAAGGTCACAAATGTTTGAGGTAGTTCTTGAATTTGAAACATACCAAGTTTATAACTATAATTCTACCAGCAATATTGTTAGTTTCCATTCAGAATATCAAGTACTAGAATTTATTGTTTGTTTGTTTACTTGTTTTTCCCCCAGTAGGGATGATTAAATATTTGTCAAGTGATTTGTGAATGTTTTTTCACCAGAGATTTAAAAATGCAACAAAAATGTATAAATATAGAATGGCTCAAGGATGATTAGTTGGGCAGTCATACTAGATACACATATACAGATAAAATATAAAGTCTCAGTCCTAAAGGATTTCATAGACTGGCAAATGAAAAGGTATGATTTTAAAAAGTCTATCCTAGACTTGGAGAGTGAGAGCAAGAGAATACACGTCTTTGTGTGTGTGCTGGTGGGGAAGTAGTGTCGAAAATTAGGGAAGGTTTTCTAGAGGAGATGACATCTAAATTGAGCTTAAAAGGATTAACAAGAATTAAGTAGTCAGACAACATTGGGGTAAGAAAAAGCATTCCAGGTATAAAAGCAATTAGGAGGTTGGGAAAGCCCTGAGGCATGGGCAAGAAATTAGGCTGGAGACAGATCAAGGAATTTGAAATTTATCTAAACATAGAATTAAAGATAACTCCTGGATCACTGGTCTGGGTAGCTGAGCATATATAGCTCTATTCTCAGACTCAGGGAATGCAAAAAGAGGAACAGATAACTAGGGAAAGTGTGGAAGAATTCAGTTTGGACACTGTGTTTGAGGTTGTAAGAATGGCTAACAAAATCTGTAAATCCATGAATGCAAACTTATTTTATCACACATCAAACAAATAATCAAGGAAGGAACTCAAAGCTTAAAAGAGAAAATTATTTTAAAAAATCAATATCAATCAGAAAGATTGATTTTGATTTGCAGACATGAGCCTATATTTTAAAAATATAGCTACTAGAGCTAATAAACAAGTTTAGCAAAATGGCAGGATACAAGATCAACACCAAAAATCAACAGTGTTTTTATACACTAGTAATGAGAGATCCGAGGAGGTAATTAAAAAAAATCCAATTTATAATAGCAACTAAAAGAATCATATATCTAGAAGTAATGGATGTGAAGGACTTGTACATAGAAAACTACACAACACTCTAATAAAAAAAAATCAAAGAAGACCTAAATAAATGAAAGACATTCCATGTTCATGGATTGGGAGGCTAAAAGTCTTTAAGATGCCAGTTCTACCCAAAGTGATCTACAGGTTCAATGCAATACCAATCAAAATTCCAACAGCTTTCTTTGCAGAAATGGAAAAGTCAATCATCAAATTTACTTGGAAGGATAAGGGGCCGTGAATAGCCAAAAGCATCTTGAAAAAGTGGAATGAAGGGGAAGGACACACGCTTCCTGGCTTTACAGCATAATAACAAAGCCACAGTGGTCAAAACAGCATGACACTGGCCTAAAGACAGACACGCTGATCACTGGAATCAAATTAAGAGTTCAGAAACAGACCCTCAGATTTTTATCTAAATCACTTTGCCAAGTGATTTTTTTGTATGTGTGCACATTTACTTTTATTCTAACAAAGCAACTTGCACTCTTTTAACATTTAAAACTGAGCATCATCTTTCATTTCTAGTGAAACAAAAAGAAAATTTAAAAATTCAACAAACTACAATATTTAACAAATGAGTATGAGTACTGAATCATTATGCTGATATTTCTTTTAGCCTCCAGTACCTTAGAGCAGCTATAAATAAAAACCCAAAACTATGGAATTATAACCCATACCAAACTCTGAAATCTGTCCTACAAACTAATTGCTGTAACACACTTTGATATTTATTGTTTTTATATATGTTATTTAAAGAGAAGGAGTATCACAGAGAAGATAGGATTTAACAAATGAGTATGACTACTGAATCATTATATTGATATTTCTTGAAACAGCTAGAAGAAAAAATCTTGGGACTGAACCCATACTAAACTTTAAAATCTGTTCTATAACTACTTGCTAAAATATACATGGAAATTTATTGCTTTTTTTTATGCATGTTATATTTCACACACACAAACATTAAAAAAAAAAACAGGAACAATATTACAATAGAGAATGTCAATTTCACGTAAGATCCCACAGGTTCTGTTGATTCTCCCATCGAATGGCAGGGCTCAAGTCATCATTAGGAGAGAATTTTATTTTAAAAGGGTCATCTTAAACAGCTAGGATGTTCATTAAACATCACAATTAAATATGTCACAGGGAAGCCATGTTATCAAAATGTCCACTTAACACACCCAAAAATCTCAAACCCACCCTCTGCTGACCTTTTATAACCCCCCCTTTTTTTCATTTTTTAAACGACAGAAAAGTAGGCACATACATGTTGTAAATGTTAACTGTCCATATTCACATAGAGACACGGTGTAATCTCTAAAGCCCAAAATACAGAGAAAGGAAGAAAAGAGCTAAAATTCTACACACTACTACACAGGGGCCCAGTACTCTCCAGCTTCCAGTAGAATGAAGGAGCAGAGGTTTTTCTCTTTTCCCACAGAACATGGTGGTATGTTGATTCCATAAAGGTTTTTGTTGACACATGAAGGGATAAAAATGAATTTGGAACAGAAATGGGTAGAGATGCTTTTTCCACTGTATTCTGCATGAGGTATTTTCCTCCAAATAAGTTGAGAACCATGGTATAAAGGAGAGAAAAGAGACCTCAAAAATAGGGTGAATGAGCATAAGAGGGGGAAAAAAAAAGACTGCAGCTTGCTCCCAGGGACTGGAGAAAATTAAAAATGGAAGGTTGGAATCCATCAGTGTCCTATTAGTCATCATTTTCTCCTTCTTCTCCCGTATACCATCTTCATCTTCTTTCCCTTCATCTTCATTCCTTTCTTCATCGATATCTTCCAATTCTTTTTCTTCAATATCATCATTATCTTCTTCTCCTTCCCCTTCTTCATCATTCATATCAGGAACCAAACAGTACTGTATTGATTTGGCCAAATACCATCTTTGATGACCTCTCCTAACTCAACTATACCTGCACAAGAATGGTCAGTAAACCAGTAAAGAAGCTCTCTAGCTCTTCATGCTGCCTCTTTCTGCTGGCTTTATCCTATGTTTGACTTGAACGTTTCATCAAATCCTCTTCAGATTTCCAGTGATTTCAGGTGACTTTGAGGATGATCACTACTCTCATTCAGATGAAATACTTTGGAGAGAATTTTATTTTTGAAGTAAGGATTTTCATCAAAACAAAAATCTATTCTGTAACCTGTAATCTGATTTAATATCTTCAAATTCTGACACTTCAGCTCTTGTGAAGTGATTTTTGACAAGGCTCCCAAGTCCATTCAACTGGGACAGAACAGTCTCTTCAATAAATGGTGTTAGGAGAACTGGCTATCCATATCCAAAAAAATGAAAGAGGACTTCTAGCTCACACTTAATGCAAAAATTAACTCAAAATGGATCAAAGACCTAAACATAAGAGCCAGTACCATAAATTCCTAGAACACAATGTAGGGAAACATTTTCAAGATCTAGTGATAGTGGGCAGTTTCTTAGACTTGACACCCAAAGCACAAGCAATGAAAGAAAAAAACAGATAAATGGGACCAGCTCAAAAACAAATACTTCTGTGCTTCAAAGGACTTTGTAAAAAAAAGTAAACAGACGTCTAGCCAACTCAAGGGAAGAAATAATTTGGAAACCACAATCCTAATAAGGGTTTGATATCCAGAATATATAAAGAAATCCTACAACTCAACAATAAAAATACAATTAAAAAGTGGGCAAAAGACATGAATAGACATTTTTCCAAAAAGGAACTACCAATGGCTAAAAAGCACAAGAAAAGATCATCAGCGTCACTAGCTATCAGTGAAATGCAAATCAAAACTTCAATGAGATATCATTTCACACCAACTAGAATGGCTGCTATTAAACAAACAGGAAACTAAAAGTGTTGGAGAGGATGTGGAGAAACAGGAACACATTCACTGCCAGTGGGAATATAAAATGATACCACCACTGTGAAGGACAGTTTGGCGGTTCCTCAGAAAACTAAGTACAGAGTTGCCTTATGATTCAGCAATCCTGCTACTCTGTATATACCCAGAAGATAAGTGAGCAGGGATGTGGGGACACCTCGCACAACAATGTTCACAGCATTATACATAATTGCCAAAAATGGAAACAACCCAAGTTGTTCAACTGATGACTGGATAAACAAAATGTGGTATATGTATAGGATGGAATATTATTCAACAGTAAGAAGGAATGAAGTCTTGATACACGTAACAACATGGGTGAAACTTGAGGACATTATGTTGAGTGAAATAAGTCAGGCACAAAAGGACAAATATTGTATGATCTCACTAATATGAACTAATTATTATAATATGTAAACTTATAGACATAAAATCTAGAATATAAATTACCAGGAGACAGAATGAGGCTAGAGAATGGGGAACAGTTGCTTAATATGTACAGAAGTTTAACTATATTGAGTTTAAATATTGGACAGAGGTGATGGTATCATGCTATTGTGAGCATAATTAACAGTGCTGAATTATGTGCGAATGTGGTTGAAAGGTGAAGTTTAGAGTCAGGTATGTCACCAGAAGAAAAACTAGAGGTTAAAACACGGGAATGAATAACACAGTGAATCTTGTGATAGATGATGAGCATGATTAACAGAATATTAAAAAGTTCTTTCAGAAGCTAGAACAAATAGAGAACACTATTACAATGAGTTAATGGTAGAGTGGTATATAGGGAAAAATGTACTTATTGCAAACTATGGACTACAGTTAACAGTAATATCTTAATATTCTTTCATCAATAGAAACGAATGTACTAAGGGTCAATAGCAGGGAGTATAAGGGGTCTGGGATGTTTGGAGGTCTCTTTTTTTCCTTTTACTTTTTGGGGAAAGTAATGAAAATGTTCTAAAGTTGATTGTGGTGATGAACGTACAACAGTGTGATGATACTGTGAGCCACTGACTGTATACTTGGGTGGATTGTATGGTGTGGGAAGACATCTCAATAAAATTATATTAAAAATCAGTGACAATAGTTCATAATCAGGGTAGCAATGTTAAAAGTATTAATACAAGTGACTGGGTACATTTTATTTCTTCATTATTTAAAACAAGCTTTTGAGTACTTTTAAATAGTATAGTCAAAGCTTTTTAGAAGTTCTATATAGAGAACTGTGGCTGATAACTTCTTCTATATAGAGAAGGAGTATTGCTGTTTGCAAGATGGAAGTTCTTTGTAAACAAACATTCATGGCTTGACTATTAAAACTAAACACTCAATTATATACTCAAGAGCATTCAATGTCATAAAAGTCCAGGGAAAGGAATTCGGAATTCAGAGAAGAAAGAATGGTTAATTAACAAATATTATTGAGCAGTCAAGAAAGATAAGACAAAGAAGAGGACATCAAACCTAGCAATTTGTTCACAAATGATTTTAAGACAGCTTTTTCAGTAGTAGAACTGGAGTGGAACACGAGAGCAGAAAGCAGACTGGGAAAGGTTAGAGAAAAAAGGGCGGTAAGAGAGTGGAGGAAGCCAATCTGGTATATTTATTCAAGAAGTTGGCTAGAGAAGGAAGGAGATAAAAGAAAAGTCTTTGGGTAAGATTGCAAGAGTCTTACATTTATGTGGTATGATATTAACTCTAAGTAGACTATGATAAACTAAGGATGCCTATTGTAATCCTTAGAGCAACTACTAAAAAATGTAAAGAGACATAGCTGAAAAATGTAATTGTGACCATGTTACATCTCTCCTTAAAGTCCTTCGGTGGTTTCTTAACTCAGGATGAATTTCAAATATCTTAACATGGCCTTTACGAAGTCCTCCACAAACTGTTCCCAGTTTACCTCTGCTGTAATCTGCTAAAGGCAAGTTGAAATTAGTGAAGAGCTTTAAGATGAGTGACCTTGACCAGATGGTATTATAAAAGCTAACACTGGCAACAATATAGAACATGGAGCTGAAGAGAAATGGACAGCAAAGAGAATTAACAAGATCGTTATTACTGTGAGACAAGTGGTAATAAGGGCTTGAATAAGGAAAGTAGGGATGGGATAAAAATGAAGGGATTGATTTAAAGGAAATTCCAGAGATAAAACTCATTTAACTTGGTTACCACATGGGTTTGTATATATTGTGGAAGTGATAATGGTAAATCAAAGATGATTCTCATGTTTTGACAGACAGGGAAAAAATAATTTGGGAGGATGATGAGATGTCTAGCAGGCAGCTAGAAATATGGCTATGAAGCTCAGGAGAGAATTCACAGTTGAAGAAGTAGATTCTAGAATCACTGGCATATAGTATGGGGCTGATTGATGCACACCAAGAAGGTACAAATTGGAAGAATAACTAGATTTAACAACAACAAGAAACAAACAAAAAACAGGAAAAGAAGACTGAGAAAGGCCAGAAACCTAGCAGTTTTCAACTGAATACTTGCATTGTGCTAGGCATTGCTCTAAGTACTAACCATATATTATTTTGTTTAATTCCTCCCAATCACCGTATTATTAAATTCTTCCCAATCATCGTATTATTATCCTCATTTTCAAGAAGAGAAACTGAGGTTGAGAGTAGTTAAAAAGTTCCCCTGAGGTTACGCAGTAAAGTTAAGTATATAAGCAGGATTAGAATTTAGTTTCACTGACTTTAGATAATGACACTGAACTGATTATGATGATGATACTCTTATACTATTACTACTGATGATGATGATGATGATACAGACAGCAGCCATCATTCACTGAACATTTACAATGTGCTGAATACAATGCTAAACAATTTACAAATAATTCCTAACATTCAGGAGAAGTAGGATTATCATCCCCGATTTCATAGATAAGAAACTGAAGCTTAGAGAGGTTATTTAATTTGTCCAAGATCACAGAGATAGCAGGTAGCAATGTTGGAATTCAAATCTACAACAGATCGAAAGGGAGAGGTATCTTCCTTATCATTTGGAAATAAGGTAAACTTTAAAGAATAAAACTTACATGTATGTGTGTGTGTGTGTGGTGAGGGAGCTGAGAAAATCTGCATACAACTAAGTTCAACCTAGGTAAGAGCTGATAAGCAAAATGGACAGAATCATAAAAAAACAGGATTTTGAGAAAATACCTGACGTTTTAAAGAGATCAATTCCATGTCCAGTTGCCTCAGAATGGTGTTTGCTGCATTGGGACTACAGGAAACAGCTACTACATCTTCCTGGGTTAAATACATGCCCTTAGGTGGACGGCACTTGGAACGCTGAGAATGATGACGATGTTGTAAACTCTGATACTCTCTTCTTCCTAGTCCAATCTTGCTAGTTTGTACAGGCTGTTCAGTATTACCCTAAGAGAATAAAGATAGAATAATAGGTCATTTGGTATTTTGAAAATGTATAAATTTAAAAGTCTATTACTAGAAGTATCTGCTGCATTAAGCACATCTAAAAAATACTTCTAACCAATTATAGAGTGCAAGCCCAAACACACAGACACACACACACCAAATACATGTACCCCTATAGAAAGGAACTCTTTCAGAACTAGAAACCTCTATTAAAGTGAGTCATTTCATTTGGCATAGTTGTACAAATACACATAGCTACAGATACAACACATTCAAAGCACAAATAACCCCCCCCAAAAAAAATACCATATAACATATGCTTGATTAATCTACTTTATCAAACATTTGGCTTCTAGATCCAGAGAACTATGAGTAAACATAAAAATAGGTTAAATTAAATCTGAACTATTCCTGTTTGCTTTAAGAAGCAATATATTTTCCCTCAGCAATAAAGGACAGAGATGGCATACAACTTGTTAAATGCAAAGTTTTAAAAGTAAAAATAAGAAAGAAAAGGGGTAAGTTAGAAATTATGACATGTAGTGGAGTAAACAGATGACCAAAAAAAAATAATCACATTCCATTTTTGTGATGGTTAGGTTCATGTGTCAACTTGGCCAGATGACTGTACCCAAGTTGTCTGTCAAGCAAGCACTAGACTAATGATTGCTATGAGGACATTTTGTGGACTTAAATCATCAGTCAGGTGACTGCATCTGTGGCTGATAACATGTATAATTAACTAAGGGGAATGTCATTCACAGTGAGAGAGTTGAATCAGTTGGATTTAATTCAACCCGTTGAAGACTTTTAAGGGAGAGGTGACCTGAGCAGATAGAAGAGAGGACATATATCCCTACTGCAGCCAGTTAGCCTTAGAGAATTCATCAAAAACCTTCATCAGAATTGTCAGTCTGCAGCCTGCCTACAGAATTTGGACTGATGCCTCCCCTCAGTTGTGTGAGATACTTTTATAAAATTTCATCTTTACTGATATCTCCTTGTTTTTCTATTCTGATTAGATTCAAAGGCACTAGTAACTCTCTTTTCAATAATCAATATGGCACTAATAGTCCATAGCAGGAGTTGGCAATACAGATACTCAAAATATAACCATTTGATTCTACTAAGCATACTCTTATATTAGGCAAGGCTCTGGGTGACAGTAGTTTTCAATACCTTAACAGAGTTTTATGGAATTAAGAGGTATGATGATGTTGGCTACTTGTTCTTAGATATACTGGACACAGTTATGAAACAAAGGGATGAACTGAAGGCTTCAAATCTGCATTAAATGTGGTACAAAAGATGTAAGACTTTCTATGTGTGACCTGAAAGAAAATCTTATTTCCTGTGGTTGCAGACTTGAAATATCTGAAAACGAGACCCAGAGTCTCACTGTGCAGGGAGCAGATTTACAACGTAAACTAAATTCTCAAACTTGCAGGGTGTCTGCTATTAAAGGGCTTTGATTGGAAAAGAATGGGACCCTGAAAATTGGGATAGGGACATATGGGTTGATAATGATGGCACTGGGGATATTGGAACCATGGAGTCTGCTGAGTCTTTACAAGATAAACCTCTAATGGTCTGCCCTGAGGAAAGCAGATGCCCATCTCTAGCCTGCCCTGAGGAGACAGCTACCAGACCTCCAACCTGCCTTAATGAAACAGCTTCCCTACCTCCAGTATGTCCTGAGTTGTCTGACATCCAAACTCCACCTAAGGAGATGAACCCTTCAGTGTCTGCTAAACCTATAATCATCTGCCCTAAGAAACAGTTCTCACTCCTCTGTCTGAAGAGATTAATCCTGTTTCATCAGATGAAACTGCAACTGAATACCCTGATGTAATAAAAAGATACTTCTAATTCTTTTCATGACCCACCCCACACCACTCTAACACAATTCTCACTTTAGATTTGCTGAAAGAGAACTATACCTCTGAAGGTCAAAACAAAAAGTGGACATTTTTACTCTGACACAGAGTAACACTGGCAAGTGTATGTCAGTAATAGCTGTGTAGATTCCACCTAGTGCTTTTGGGGATACCAGACAACATGGTAAGAAGCCAGATTACTCAGACTACCAGGCTGGATAGGCTACATGTAGTTGCTCAAGCAGATAGCCCAAGTGACCTCCCAGCTAATGGGTATCATCAATTACCAGCCTATGAGTGAGCCATTTTGGCTGTCCAGCCCTGTCAACCCCTCAGATAACTAGAGCTCCAGTCAATATCTGTATAAGAGATCCCCATTAAGAACTCCCTAACAAAGCCTTTCCTGAATTCCTGAAACACAAAACTGAGCAAAACAAAATGACTGCAAGACAAAAAATCAAACAAAATGTTTATGGAGCAAGTCCTTGTGAAGCTCATAATCATGGGTCTCTGGTAAATGTTGGCAAATCAGGGCATGTTTGCCTTTTAGAAATTACTGTTCTGAGGCATCTATAGAAGTTCAAAAAAAGGAATAGTTTCCTTTTCTTTTCAGCAGGAATATCCTCATCTTTCTGGTATCATTCATTCATTCACAATGCCATAACTATTTATTGGCATTATGTGCCAAGCTAGGAAATACCACAGTAACCAGACAGTCTTTGTCCAGCCCTCGTGGAGCTTACATTTCAATGGGCACAACATACAAAATTATAAGCAAACAAATCAGATACTTTCAGAGAATTATAACTGTTGTAAAGGAATAAAGAGATTTGCTGGATTACAAAACAAATAAGGATGAGGTGGGGGTGGGGAGAAACAATATAGCCCTTACTTCTTCCCATCTTCTACCCACCCTGCCGCATTTTAATGCATTTAGCAAGTATCCTACCCTACTGTCTAGATGCAGGAAGTCTGAAGGGTTTAGAATGTTTGGTCTGGACAAATGATGTCTGCCTATGGGATGCTGGACTTCATGCAATCAGCAGGATAGCTGTTTAGATAGAGCTGAATTAAAATCACCACTTCATCAATTATTAGCTGAGTGACTCTACCCAAGTTACTTAACTTCTCAAAAACTCAGCTCTATCCTCTTCAAGATAAAAATAATACACTGATAAGTTCTAAATTTAGTATCAATATTTGTAGTGAGTCAGCAATCTTTGTTCTTGTTGGATTAGGGACAAGGGACAGGACCAGAAGCCTTTGCCAATAAGTCTGACCTTCAATAAGCTGTTGCCATACTGAAGTAAATCGAAGTCATCTGCCTTACACCCAGGCCCTCTACCAGAAAATATGCGATTTTTCCTTCAAAATCAAGTTTAAATTCTCTCTATTCGGTACAGAAGGCTGTGGGTTAACATCAGCTTGAAAAATTTAGGATTGAAGTGTTCCTTATAGCCACACACCAGGTGGGCAAACTGGTCCAGAAGAAGGAATCCTGGCTTAGGTATAAGAACACCTAGGCTCAAGTCCTGTCTCTGCCACTGACTGTAACCTTGGGGAAAAACTTAAGCGCTGTGTGTTTCAGCATCATTATCTGTAAAACTGAGGATGATAATTAAGATGAAATGAAACATACAGACGTGACTTGAAAACTGTAGACTGATAGATAATGCAAAGGATTATCACAATACTCTGCCACACGTGAACTAACTGTGGAAGGAAATATACCCATTTGGAGTACTGGAGCACATTTCTTGCTCTGTTTCTTCATTTGCAAAATGGGCATAATACTTTTCTCATAGGGTTGTTGTGGGAATTATATGACACAGATAAACTTTTGGAACAATGCTTGGTATGGAAAGCGTGCTACCTAAGTGCTGCTGTAAAAGTTACCCTCCTCTGGCTATCCTGGGCCGAGAGTTGAGCGTTTTTTTTCACACTGACAGTTTCTTATAGAAGAAATACAGAATTTTGGGTCAGATGTCTGAGGTTTAAATCTCCTCTGTCGCTATTTTCTATAAGACTTAAGGTGAAGTTCTTATTCTCTCTGAGATGAGGAGGGGTGGAAATCTAAGGGTGTCCCTGCCTGGCATTTTATCCATAAGGAGAAGGTGGAAAAGTGGGAGGCGATATGTAGAAAGGGATGACTAATCAAAATAATGCTCAGATAATAAAACAACAGCAACTTTTATATAAGATTTAATATGTCCTGGGTACTGCATAAATGCGTATATATAACCTCATTGATTCTTAAAACAATCTTATTTTCCTTTTACCAATGAAAAAAACCTGAGGCTTACAAGTTAAAATTTTAGAGGCACTAAGGACTACACTGTGATGAGAAACTATTTTATGTAGTATGAACAATTTACAAATTTACATAATTGTGACATTTTTTTCCTGCTGTGCCTCCCAAAACAAGAATAGAAATGATCTAGCATTATGGGTTTACAGGGCTAGGGAAGGTAGAGCAGGAAGATAAGGGAAGTGACACCAGGAAGAGAACAATTTAAGTGGCTGGGAAACATATGTAAGGAATAAGCTAACAAACTTGGAAATAAATGAAGGAATCAAATAATTTGAGAACATTTAGCAATAGTAAGAAAATGAGAAAAATATGAAGTTGAGTTAACAGTAGAACTTTAAAAATGTCATAAATGAAAATCTAAGGTAATAACAACCCCCAGAATGAGCCATGGTATATACTTTAAAAGGAATGAGAGTCAAATTGAATAGTCATATACCTGGTAAATGTTAAGTTTAAATAATCTCAGACCTACTGTCTCCAATATCAATGTTCTTTTTCACTATTTCATTGCTGCCTATACCTCATAAGCCTTTATCCATCAATATTTTGACTACATTTTACAATAATATAATTCCTTGCCTTAATAAACAGAGCATGTGTATCAATTTAGCCTCTTTTTTTTTTTT
>PVIY010057734.1:0-12751 GCA_004026745.1 Myrmecophaga tridactyla
TGTAGGGTTTGAAATAACGTCAGGCAGCCCTTGAGTCCCAGATAACGGAGCTGCTGGGCAGCAGCTGTGGATGAAATGGATGTGCTGTGGACAGACAGGCCTTGTCCCTAAGCGGTGTGAGGACCCATCCTTCTTTCCATGGAGGAAAAAACGAGCCTCAGGGGCCTCACACCCCAGTCGGAGAGGCAGACCTGTTCCTCCCACCTTCATGTGTTTATTGATCGCCCGCTGTGTGCAAGGCAGTGCGCTAGGTATTTCGTATCCACCAATGAACCAAACCGCGCAAATCCCTGCCCTGGATTTCACGTTCTCTGAAGGGCAAGTGATAGGTGACAGACAGTAGACCGTCAAGGATTTATTAGTCAACTGCACAGTATGTTAGAAGTTAATAGGTGCTGTGATAAAACAAATATAGATCATGGTAATGAGATGAGGAGCTTGGGTAGCAAGCCGGTGAGGTGCGTGCTACAATATTCCCCAGTTACCAGGGAAGGTTTAATTGAGAAGGTGACCTTTCAGCCAAGAATTGAAGGGGTGGAGGGACTCAGCCATGTAGATATCTGGGCTTAGGGTTTTCCCGACCAAGGAAGCAGCTGGGAAAATGTCTTTGAGGCAGAGCCTGCCAGACAGACGCCAGACACTGCAAGGAGGCCAGTGCGGCTGGAGAGCAGAGAGGGAGAGGTGAATGGAGGGAGGTGAGGTCAGGGGCTACTCGGTGCTGCAAAAGTAATCCCAACTGCATGTCACACCACTTCTAACTCGTCTACTCCTCACTGGGGAAGTATAAGGCAAAACCAATCTTGCCGAGACACTCTTGATTTTTGGAACTGGGTTGCTCTCACGATTGCAATATCTTGAATAAAATCAATTTCCCTACTATGTCAGTTTATGTGCTTATACTGTGTACCCAATTGCCTATGCAAACAAAATACAAAATAGAAGTAATCATTATCAAATAGCAGAATGATGTAGCCAGACTTGAAAGCTGTTTGGAGCTTCCTCAAAGTTAAACATAGTATGAACATATGACCCAGCAATCCTATTTCTATATATATACCCCAAAGTATTGAAAGTAGGCACTCAGGCAGATATCTATAATACTAATATTCATAGAAGCATTATCCAAAATAGCCAAAAGGTGGAAGCAAGGCAACTGGTCCTTAATAGACAAGTGGATAAAGGAAATTTGGGATACATGCAATGGAATATTATTCAGTCATGAAAAGGAATGAAAGTCTGATATATACTGCAACATGGCTGAACCATGAAGACATTATGTTGAGCAAAACAGGCCAGATATAAAAGGACAAATACTGATACTGTATGATCCCACTTATATGAATAAATTAGAATAAGCAAATTCATAGAGACAGAAATATCACAGGCTACGGGGGAATGTGTGGGGATGGGTGGTAGGTGGGTGAATAGCAGGTTAATGCTTAGTGTATACAGAGTTTCTGTTTGAGGTGATGGTAACTTTTTAAAAATAATACTATAGTTACATATTTTATTTAAAATATACACTCAGAAAAGGGTACAGTCCAATGATAGAGAACAGAGTGAACACACCCAAGTAACCACAGACCTGGTCACCCAGAATGTTAGCTGCACCCAGAAACCTCCCTCGTACACCCAGACAGTACACCCCAAAGATTAAACCTTGTACTGTTATAATATAGGGGTCAAATTAAATTATCTTTATCAAGGGGTGATTTTCTTTTGTTAATCACCATAATTTTATTTTAAAAAATGTTTTAAAAATATTTTTATTGAGGAATCTTCACAGATACAGTCCAATATATGGTATACAATCAATAGTTCACAATATCATAACATAGTTGTGTACTCATCATCCCGATCGTTTTTAGAACATTTCAATCACTCCAGAAAAACAAATAAAAAGAACAAAAAAAACCCCTCATACCTCCTATACCCCTTATATCTCCCTCTCATTGACCACTAGTATTTCAATCTACCCAATTTTTTACCCTTTTTGCCCCCTTATTATTTATTTATTTTTTATCCATATTTTTTTACTCATCTGTCCCCACCCTGGATAAAGGGAGTGTCAGTCACAAGGTTTTCACAATCATTCACGTTGTAAAAGCTATATGGTTATACAATTGTCTTCAATAATCAAGGCTACTGGAACACAGCTCAACAGTTTCAGGTACTTCCCTCCAGCCACTCAGATACACCATAAAAGGGATATCTATATAATACATAAGAATAACCGCCAGGATACACCGTGGGATCAAATATTACATCCTGACCAAAAGGGGGGAAAAGACGTGCAACTAATAAAGTATCAGTGGCAGAGAGAGTTCAAATAGAGTCGAAAGGCTACTCTGGAGGTCACTCTGACGCAAGCTTCAGTTAGACATTGCTACCTATCGTACCTTGCCAAACCCCAAGGACAAACATTCCAGCCAATGCTAAACAACACCTAGGGCAATATATAAGATTCCACAAGGATTCTATGCCCTAGAAATAACTTTCCAGAAACCTACAACCTCCAGATGGGTCCCTGGAGCAGATAAGTCCTGAAACCTAGAGGGCCCAGCCTCTGCAGAAATCAGATAATTCCATCTCCCTACCCCATATTAGTGACAGATGCTTCCAACATGAGAAAGTTAGAATGGCCATAGCCCAAACACCCCCAAAGAGAGTGACAGAAAGATCAAAGTTGATGGTGGAGTTTTACAGTTGATGGTGGAAGATAGGATTTAACAAATGAGTGTGATTGTTGAATCACTAAATTGATAACTCTATAAGTCTCCAGAATCTTAGAGCAGCTAGAAGTAAAAAGCTAAAATTGTGGAATTCTCACCATGTCAACTCTGAAGTATGTTGTAAAACTAATTCTGGTGCTGTGCTTTTAAACTTAATCTTTTTGTATATATGTTATTTTTCCAAGAAAGAAAAAAAGTCGATTGTGGTGACAAAAAAATATTTATGCCTTCTAGTCTTGTATATTCTGGAGCAGCTAGAGGGAAATATCTGAGAGGTTCGCGTGGTTTAGCCTATGAAAAACTCTGGGATTTGTCCTGTAACTACTTGTTGAAGAGTGCTTTGAAAACCATTGCTTTTTTATTTCTTTACTTTGTATATATGCTAAACTATAAAATTAAAAAGATTAAAAAAAGAATAACCTCCAGGGTAACCTCTCCATTGTTTGACGTCTCTTAGCCATTGAAATTTTATCTTGTCTCATTTCTCTTCTCCCCCTTTTGGTCAAGAAAGGTTTCTCAGGAGGTGATGGTAACTTCGGCAATGCATGGTGATGACGTTAGCACAACACTTGGCATGTGATTACCGCCACTAAATTGTTTATATGAAAGTGGTTGAAATAGGAAATATGTTGAATCAAATGGCTATTACTCCTCATCTGCGCACGCTGTAACAGAAATGACAAAATAAGCCAGTCATAGAAGCCCCTCCTTTCAAAGCCTTGAGCCCCGCCCCCACGAGCCTTCTCTAGGAACCTCCCACTGACCCGGAAACTCTTCCTCTGTGCTCCGGGAACCTTCCTCCACCATCAACACGCTTCTGGGGAGGAGCGCCCTGGGGCTGCCAAGGGACTTTGCGGAGGACCCATCTCAGCCCCTTCTCCCCACCAAGCAGAGCTTTACTCCGCGGGTTCGCACAACCCAACCTGTCCTCACACACGAAGCCGCCTGTGGCCGAAACCCCGGACTCACTTGGCTAAGGCGGGAATTTGGACTCAGTTTCTCTAACGGGTCGCGTCACTGTGACGCCACTGAAAGCGCCCGCACCTTGCGCCTTCCTGGGTGTGGCTTCTCTAGGCGCCCCGGAGGACTGCTCCTCTTGGTGCTCTTAAGCCTTCGCTTCCGAGGGGCGGTCTTGGTTTCGTGGGCGGAGGAGAAGCGGCAGCGCGCAGGCGTCTGCGAGGCGGGGACCTGATCCCGGGAAAGAAGGCGCCCCCAGGAGCTCGAGAGTCAGGTCTCCTTTGGAACAGGTCAGTGCGCCTTCGAACGGTGGGAACAGTGTCCATCTTTTTGGGGAACCGTGGTGGCGCTTTCCAAGTGAGCAGTCTATTTCTCAGGCGCTCTATCCCTGAACTACATTGCGATTTTATAATGTGTGTATGGAATATTATCTTCTTCCATTTGGGGATGGGCGTTTTTAAGTGGAGAAATACGATATTTAAACTTCCTCCTGTCATTCTTTAAGCACTCGGGAAATAAGGGCGTTAGAATCAGTGCTCACTACCTCCCCACCCCACCCCACCCCGCCCCTCCTCGACAAAATAAAGAGAAAGAATTCAGTTGTTTTCAAGGAGACTCCATATCCCATATTGAAATCGTCAGAGAACCTCTTTCTGGAAAGTTTGTGAGTTCAAGACCAATGGTGACTTGATCTATGAATAAACATGTTTTCGTATTCCGTGTGATTCCTGGTTGGTATGCAGGCATTTAGACTGTGTTGTCACATACAAGGGCCAGGGTAACATATTTAGAGGAGGAGGGTGTCTTCAGTTGTCTAGTTTGCTGGAATAGGGCAGATCCTGGGCAGTAGAAATCTACTGTGATTAGAAATTTGGTTTTATGAGTACTCCTTTTTTCCATTTGCATTCCCGATACAATTTCCCCATATATACAGGCCCCTGTTTATGGGTAGGATGTATGCTGGCTTATAATTGTGCATGTGTGTTTTAGAATTCTTTTGTTTGTTGGTTTTGTCAAAAGAAACGTTAATGGCCTTTCTTGACTGAGCCTCTCATATACCAGCAATGGTGAGAGAGGAACAAAAAGAACAGATTTCGTATGTGGAAACTAGCAGAATTTCACCAACTCCCTATCAAAGGGGTGGTATCTTTGATATGGTGTCTTGACAGTTCATTCAATGTTACTGAATACTTTTCTTCCGAAGTTCTGCTTTTACTGTTTTTAATTGCATATCGATCATGTTTCATTTATTTAAGATTTTCTGATATATGCACACATTAGAGTGCAGTCATCCGTTCTCATTATTGTGGGTGCAATGAAAACTCAGGAAAATGGGCTGGCTAAGGTGACAAGAAAAAATTTACAGTCAAAATGTCTGATGCGTTTCAACAAAAATCTGTACTGTTATTTAGCAGATTACAAGAATTTAAAGGGCAAGGCGAGCCAAGGGTAGGGAAGCCAAGGGTGCACACTGTCTAAAACAGGTGACAATTTTAAGAGGGAGATGGGTGTAATGAGCAGAGACCTTTGTATAAGAAGAGACCTACGTGGAAAATGGTCACCACCAATAATGAGGGGTGTGGCCTTGACTTAGTTGCTTAACTTCTTTGATCATCAGTTACCATGTGTGCATATGGGGGTGATGATATTGTATAATATTATACCACCCCTTGTTGGAAGTCGCTCCTGACCACCTGGGAACCAGATCTCTCTTCTTTCTTCTGAGCGTCCCCTGCGGGCTCACCCCTGTCCTGGTTTTCTTCATGGTTGTTTCACAATACGTGAGCTGTTTGCGGACTGTTATCCTGCATGAACTGAGCCTGTGTGCACCACGTCACCAAAGCCTGGATCCCGGAGCCTGGACCCCAGCGGGTGCTCAGGACACGTTTATTGTGCTAGTGCTGATGACACGTGCTGCCCCCTCCATGCAGTGGAGCTAGTGTTATACATGAGCTTGTTTAGTGGAAAGTATGTATTGTAAATGAATGGACAGAGGAAATGCCTCTGCTCGTGTTTCTGTTCGCTCAAAGACTGTTTGTCTCATTTACCCTCATGTTTCATCCAGAACCTTATCATACCAATGTAATAACCACCTTTCCTCATTCATAGTGAGTAGATTTTATTATATGAGCTGTGTGTCTAGTGGAAATGATACGTATAGATTAGTGAACATAGGAAATCCCTCTGTTCAGATTTCTGCTCATTAAAGGGAGGGAGAGGGCGTTGTGTGTTCTGTCTCCACCCTGTCCGGAACTATGGCCACTTTATTCCCCATGGCAAGGACCACGTGTCATTAGTCTCTTCATTTCTTCTTTCACACTCAGAGGTGGGCATCACTGGTTGTTTTTTGACTTAAACACCCTTTTCTCATCACCCTGCTAAGACGAGTTTACACTCAGCGGATTCCAGCGTAGACCCTGCTACTGAAGTCCGTCCCTGTCACTAAGCCTCCAGTTCCCCATTTGTAAATTGACCATAAGGCTGCATAGTTTAAAGGTTTGGGGGAAACCAAAGTGAGATCATTGATGTAACCCCCTAGCTCACATGACCAGGTACACAGAAGGCACTACACAAATGGCAGCTGTCATCTATCACACATCTTTTTGTCTACGTCATCTGGTAGGTGAAGTCAGGATAAGAACTCAGTAAACCTTTTAGGTTGGATGCAGAAAGGTGAGGGATGTGTGGGGAAACAGTAAACCAAAGGCCATCACCTATCAAGCTGAAGCTTTGACCAATAACTATTCTTTGGGTTCACTCATGCTCTCTTCTCTTTCAGAGCTGCGTGGGAAGATGAAGGAAACCTGAAGCCAAGCTGATTTAAGTGGAGATTTGGTACAAGGACTTACCTGACTGGGGTGAGTGACTGGTGAAGGAATGCAATGGGGTGAGATGAGGAAGGGAGGACGTATCATTTATTGCCCCAGCCGCCTCCCTGCCCCCAAATACTGGTCTTCTGTAATGCCTTCTGTAGAGAATTGTGAGAAATTTCATGTGTGTGGTTATTATTTCATTTCGCATGAAAGAGTGGAGGGAGAAAGAGTGAAAAGAATGACGAAAAGATGGGTGAGTTGTGAGTTGGTGTTTCTTTCTAAAGTGTCAGTATTTTTTTCATAAAAGCTTGTTTGTGAAATCTTCCTGTTCCTGTAACTGAAAACTGGCTTTCTACATGAAGAAAAATAACCCTGAGAGATTCCTTGAGACATGTGAAAATCAGTTGGGAGATATCGGGTTAAAATACTTTTTCAAATGTACCACACATAAGAGTCTGTTGGGGATAGTTATGGCCCAGAGGATATAAATGGTCTAGTTAATTGGACACATAGGTTTCATTTACTAAAGCGTTAAGTACTCTCTTTCTAGGATGTGTGTTTGCCTTTTTATGTGTTTACAGCCAGTCCATGGAACTGAAAATATTTGTCATGTGTTCCGTGTTGCCTTCCCCAGTATATGTTGTTAGCCATTATTTAGTTAATAAAAATTCCTAGGTACCAGCGTACTATGAAGAAAATGAGTGGATCTCCGGTCTCTAAGTTGCCTGGAATAGACCACAGCCTGGGCAGCTGATCTAAGGTTTTGATGATCAGGGTTTAGGGTAATGAGCAGAGTGGCCCCAGATGACGTAGAGGTGATCTAATTACTGAGCATGCGCAGATGGATTACATGTGTAGGCACACGTAAGAAAATGGCAGAATAGTATAATGAGGAATAGGTGACTGGTATGTTCAAATCTAAGCTGCTGTGCCTGTCAGGAGGGCATATTTTGATTAGATCCAGTCTCGGTTATCAGGATAACTTTGAACTTGGGGGAGATGGTTCTAGATTGTCGCAAGAACCTTCCTTAATAAACATTAGGGGCTGTCTCTAGTGATTACAAGACTCTAAAGGTGAAAAACTGGGTGACTGGATACAAATGGAGGTTAGTCCAAGGTTTTTACAATCACAGGGGCAAAGATAAAGCGATACAATCTTCAGAGGTCAGGGCAGGTGGATTACAATTCAGAGATTTCAGGTATTTCCCTCTGTACTCCAATTTATCAGAAAGCAGAAAGGAATATCTATATAATTATTCAGCAATCAATGTCATCCCTTAAAGGAACAAAGTTGTGAGTCATGCATCATTGGGAATGAACCTGTGGGACATTTGGTGAGGCAAAATAAACCAGAAACAAAAGAGCAAATATTGTATGGTCTCATTTGGAAAATACTTATAAAAAAAAAAACAGAGTACTCGATTGTAAGCTGTTATAGCAGTCACATTTAGTCCGGAGCAGTTATTGTTATTTCTGGATTTTGAGAGACCCAATCAGGTTTGGATTAAGGTACTTCAGAATATAGGGGTAAGGAAGACATTGTCTGTATTTTAGAACCTTCTCTGCTCCTTGAGGCCAAAGGAAGAAAAGTTTATTTTGTACAGAACCTAAACTTTCTGTAGCACATAGTCTAATTCAACCTGTCTGGATAGATCATTTAAATAATCCGAACACAGGGAGCCAGAATAAAAATGAGGGCCTGTGGAGTGAACTTTGCCCATGGTGGGATCTTTGGTAGAAGAGGAGGCTATGGTGGTGGAGGTGGTGGCAGCAGAGGTAGTTAGGGAAGAGGTGATAGTGGATACAATAGATTTGGAGGTGATGGTGGCAACTGGGGTCCAGGTTATAGTGGTAGAGGGGGCTGTGGTGGTGGTGGACCAAGCTATGGAAACCAAGGTGGTGGATATGGTGGGGGTGGAGCATATGATGGTTACAACAGAGGAGGAAATTTTGGCAGTGGTAACTATGGTGGTGGTGAGAGCTATAATGATTTTGGAAATTACAATAGACAACATCAATCAAAAAAAAATGAGGGCCTTTAATCCTGTATAGCATAATGTAATGCCTGGATAAAACCCAGAATATATTAAGCAGATAATCAGAAGTACTGGCAAAGTCCATTGATGGATGGGAGAAAAAATATGGAAGTATTAAACTTTACCGCCGGGGAAACCGCTGATACCTTGTCAAATATTAGGGACACCGAAATGAATAGGCTTGATCTTTTTTAAAAAATGCTTTTTTTGTAAAAATTTAACATACACACATATATTCTTTTTTTCTTTATTATTATTTATTGATAAAATCAAACAACATATAAACACAAACATTCTTAACATATGAGCATTCCATATTTGGTGTGCAATCAGTGCCTTACAATATCATCACATACTTGTATATTTACCACCATGATCATTTCTTACAACATTTACATCACTCCAGAAAAAGAAATAAAAATAAAAAAGAAGAAACTCATACATGCCATACCCCTTACACCTCCCTCTCATTGACCACTAGTATTTCCCTCTACCCAATTTATTTTAACATTTGTTCCCCTTATTCTTTATTTTACTCATCTGTCCATACCCTGTATATAAGGAGCATCAGACACAATCTGATCTCACAATTCTGTTCTCACAATCACACAGTCACACTGTGAACGTTATATCTTTATACAGTTGTGTTCAAGAACATAGGCTACTGGAACACAGCTCAACAATTTCAGGTACTTCCCTCTAGTCACTCCAATATACCAAAAACTAAAAAGGGATATCTATATATTGCATAAGAATAAGCTCCAGAATAACATCTTAACTCTGTTTGAAATCTCTCAGCCACTGAAACTTTATTTTGTCTCATTTCTCTCTTCCCACTTTTGGTCAAGAAGGCTTTCTCAATCTCTTGATGCCAGGTCCTGGCTTATCCCTGGCTTTCTGTCCCATGTTGCCAGGGAGATTTACACCCCTGGGAATCATGTCCCATGTACCAGGGAACGTAATGAGTTCCCAGGCTGACTTGACTTAAAGAGAGAGGCCACATTTTAGCAAAAACAGAGGTTCTCTGGGGGTGACTCTTAAGCCTAATTGTCACTAAGCTTAGCCTATCCTTTTCAGGACTAAGTTTCATAGGAGCAAACCCCAAGATTGAGGGCTCGGCCTTTTGCTTTGGTTGTCCCCACTGCTTGTGAGAATATCAGGAATTCTCCAAATGGGGAACTTGGATTTCCCCCTTTCTCCTCATTTCCCCAAGGGTAGTTTGCAAATACTTTAAAAAAAAAATTTTTTTATTAATAAAACCAATCAACATACAATATGAACATTCTTTTATTTTTGATCACATAGTTGTATATTCATCATCATGATCATTTCTTAGAACATCTGCATCAATTCAGAAAAAGAAAACAGAAAAAAAAATCATACATACCATACCCCTTATCCCTCCCTTTCATTGATCATTAGCATTTCAACCTGCTAAATTTATTTTAACATTTGTTCCCCCTATTATTTATTTATTTTTAATCCATATGTTTTACTCATCTGTCCATAACATAGATAGGAGGAAATGCCAATCAGAGAGCAAAACAGTTTTGTCCTAGGCAGCCCCGGATCCTTTAGGTTCGCATACGCCGGCGCAGTGCGGGATTTTGTACCCGCGGGAACTGGTTTCTGTTCCCTGAAATTCCGTGCACTTTTTTCGACAACAAAAGGAGGGGCAGGATCGAGGCGGCGCCCTCCACGGTGAAGCAACGCCATCTAGCGGGCCCAGAGACGGAGTGCGGACCTTACTGCAGAAAGAGCAACTTTTTCCGCTGGTTTCTACTTTATTAGACTCAACGCTCTTGGGTGACTAAGCGCAGCACAGAAAGCAAGGACCAGACACTGTGCTGTGACTGGCCGAACTCTCCCTGCAATGCCCCGGGGCAGGAAGTCCCCCTCCCCGTGGCCCCGGAACCATAGCAACGGCCTGAGGCGGGCCCTCCGCCCTCCGCCGGACCCGGCCTGGAGGGCGGGGCGGCCCAATCCTAGTGGCCGGTTCTGCGCCTGCGCGCGGGCGACCCCTGCGGTCCTGGCGCGTCTTCCTCCTGGAGTCCCCGGGAGGTGACCTTCCCGGTGCAGTGGTGAGAGGTCGGGGAGGGATGCTGCTCGGCCCCTGGGCCCCGCCGCTCCACGAGCGGGACCTCTGCCAATGCCCTGGCCATTCCCACCCTCCCCCCGGCCCCCCTTGAACACGCTCGTCCCGGGCCTTGTCGTCCTCTGCACCCTCACTCCGCGCACCCCGCATGGCCACCTCAGCGGCCCCCAGCTCTGTGGAAGGGGCCGAGGAGGGGAGGGTCTCAGGGAAAGTGGAGGCAGTTTTGCTTTAAAGGCAAGCAATAAATGTGCAGTACCCGAGGAAGCTCAGTATTTTTTTAATTAAAAAATTTTTTATTTGGGAAATTTTGGTTTTACAAAACTCTCCTTTTAAACTTTCTCTCTGTAATATAAATTTCTGTGCATAAGGTTATAAGCCACAAATATATTGATGGTTCACAAGTTTTAATAAGGATTTACTCTACTAACATTTTATTCTTGTGAATTGCAGAACACTTTTTCCACTGTTCTCCAAATCTAATAGGACTATGTTGCACATAGAATTATACTGTGCTGAATATGATCTGCATAGTAAAAATCTGCGGTAGAATTTTTATCTTAAAAAGAAACGGGAAAAAATACAAAAAAAAGGAACGGGGTCTCATAATTGGGACAAAAAGTGATTAATTTTTTTCAAAGTCCTTCTAATAAGCAGAAGTTTAAAGTGTTGGAATATTTTTGCATTTCCCTATCCTTCCTCATTTATACTTAATAAAATTCTTGGATTGAAATTATTTTTTACAAATCAAACGTTACTGGTTGCTGTCTTTGGTATATTATTGACACGTGGACAGGAATTTTTAACAATAGTTAAAGTTAATAGAAACATGGATGGGTTCATACCTAAATTTTTTGTGAAGGGTCTTGTTAATGTTATTAAACTTCGATTTTCAAAATTAAAAGACAACTCATGCATAAAATATGGGATTTATTTAAACCACGCCACCACCACCAATTCCATTGGTATGGAAAATATGTTACAATTGATGGTACCAGTTTTTTTGTAATTCTGTTCTTTTTTAAAGTAGTTATAGTTGTTACAGTTGTTGAAGGATTATTAAAGAAATACTATAACCATTGTCCATAGCTGTCCATAAGCTGTTTCCATCTACTGGCAATTGTGAATAATGCGTCTGTAAACATCAGTGTGCAGCTGTCTGAATGTGTCCCTCCTTTCAGTTCTTCCCAGTACATACCTAGTAATGGGATTGCTGGATCATATGGCAATTCTATGCTTAGGTTCCTGAGGAACCACCCAACTGCCTTCCAGAGCAGCTGTGCCTCTCCACATTCCCACCAACAGTGGATTAGGGTGCCTATTCCTCCACATCCTCTCCAAAACTTGTAGTTTTCTGGATTTTTGCTAATGGCCATTTTAGTAGGTGTGAGGTGGTATCTCATTGTGGTTTGGATTTGCCTTTCCCTAATAGCTACTGAAGTTGAGCATTTTTTCTTATGCTTTTGAGCCGTTTGGAGTTCTTTGGTAAGGTCTATCCATGTCTTTTGCCCATTTTAAAAATTGGGTTATCTTGTTTTGGTGGTGGATGTTGTTGAATTGTAGCATGTCTTTATATATTCGGATTTTAAACCCATTTCTGAAATGTGGTTTCCTAATATTGTCTCCCATTGAATAGCTGCCTTTCTACTTTCCTGACAAAGTCCTTTGACACACAAAGTATTCAGTTTTGAGAACATCCCATTTAGCTATTTATTCTTCCATTGCTTGCAGTCTGGGTGTAAAGTTTAGGAAACCAACTCCTATAACAGCAAGAAATTAAAGATCTTTCCCTACATTTGCTTCTAAATGTTTTTTATTAGCTCAAATGTTAGGTATTTGATCCGTTATCAGATAATTGTTGTATAAGGTATGAGATAGGGGTTCTCTCTTGTTCATTTGTATATGGATATCCAGTTCTTCAGGAACTATTTGTAGAAGAGGCTGCTCTGTCCCAGTGAGTGGGCTTGGCTGCCTTAACACAAATCAATTATCTGTAGATGAGATGGGCTATATCTGAACACTCAGTTCCTTTCCATTGGGAGATTAACTTTTTCCCAAGGAAGTAACCACACTTCGACAGCACTATATAGTTTTCAAAAGGTAAAATTTTCGTGGTCTAAA
>PVIY010057735.1:0-12750 GCA_004026745.1 Myrmecophaga tridactyla
CAGCCTGCATGATCAGACATATTGACCCTGTGCCCAACTCCTCTCTTGCTCCCCTTTGCACAGCTCCAGAAGAGCCCTACTACCTCCTACAGATCAGAAATCAGTACTTATGTCCTATCCTGCATCCCCTTTATCTATTGCTTAAGATGCAAATCTCCAGACTCTGAGACCTCCAAGCTTTGCCTCCCTAAAGTCCTCACGGACTTTTTTCTTTCAACAAAACCTGGCGCCTGCAAATGAAAACCTTCATTTTCTCAACTGAGGTCCATGCAGTGGGCTTTCCGATCCTATTTCAGAAATGCAAATCTGCGCCTTGACTGGAAGCCAGTTTCTGTCATCCTTCTATAAAAGTCCGTCATGGTCAGGTTCATGTGTCAACTTGGCCAGTGGTGGTGCCTGTTTGTCTGGTTGGGCAAGTGCTGGCCTGTCTGTTGCTATGAGGACATTTCATAGAATTAAATCATGAGCACGTTGGCTGCATCCACAGCTGATTGCATTTGTATTCAGCCACGGGGAGTGTCTTCTGCAATGAGTGATGCTTAATCTAATCACTGGAAGGTTTTTAAGGAGGATTCAGAAGAGACAGTTTCTCTTCCTGCTTCGGCCAACAAGCCTCTCCTGTGGAGTTCATCCAGACCTTCCATCGGAGTCGTCAACTTCACAGCCTGCCCTACAGCTTTTGGACTCTAAGCTCCCACAGTTACGTGAAACACATTTATAAATTTTATGTCTACGGATATTTCCTGCTGATTCTGTTTCTCTCGAAGAACCCTAACTTGTACAAAGTCTATGTCTTAACTTCAATAGGAGGAGGGTACATGACAGCAATACTGATTTTTGTAAAGAAATTTTTGGACTCACATTCCCAAATATTTCCCTATTGCAACTTTAAGTGGTAGTTAGCTTTTGAGTATGTAAAGGATAGAAGACTCAGAACTGAAACCCTGCCAAAAGGACAAGAGTGCTTAAGCATGGTCCTGTATTCAAAGACCAACAAAAACCAGAGTTTTGCCATGTCCATTCTCCCTAGTAAATGAGAGAAGGCTTCCAAGCAAGGCCAAAAGGGGGTTGTAGTCAGGGACAGGATAACAGCGAGTTATAACTGGAGGAGGTAGCTTAACTATGGTAAATGAAGTAAGTTCACTATGTTTTTTTGTTTGTTTGTTTTGTAGGCTATCTGGTGGGGGTCACATTTCTTTCTTTTTCTATGTGCATATCCCCTTATTGCAGCACCATTTACTGATTTTGTTTGTTTGTTTTTCTGTTTGTTTGGAAAGTGCATGGGCTGGGAATCAAACCCGGGTTTCCTTCATTGCAGGCGAGAGTTCTACCACTGAACTACTCTTGCATCCAGCATCCCCAGTTCACTAGGCTTTGAGGGCTGTGGATTGGCTCATCTGGAAAATTTCAGTGGGATTTGTGTTTATGGGCTGTCCCAAGTTATAGGGTACACGGCCCCAGGGCAGTTAGCATCTTAAAGAAACTTATATTACATGCCTTAAGAAACTAGACAAAAGAGCAAACTAAACTGAAAACCAGCAGAAGGAAATTATCGATTTTAGAGTAGAGGTAAATGAAATACAGACTAGAAAAACAAAAGAGAGAATCAATGAAACCAAAAGTTCACTCTTTAAAAGTGATGAGCAAAATTGACAAACTTTTAGCTAGAATTGACTAAGAAAAAAAGTGAGAAGACTCAAGTCACCAAAATAAGAAATGAGAGCGGAGACATTACTAATGACTTTAAAGAAATATAAATCTTTCGAGAAAGGAAATAAAATGGAACAAAGTAACTTAGGCTAAGAGACTTAAAATGGAGTCAGAGAGCTGTGCCTACAGAAAGTCCGTTATAGGCACTCCTGAATTCCTAAAACTGGTTGTTATGAGTGAAACCTAAGCAGCTGATAAATTCACTCCCCTTTAGAAAGCAATGACACCTAATTCTAAGACCCTTACCCTAACCAACTTCTCCTTGATTTTCCTCATTTTTCCCCCTTTTAAAAATCGTTGCCTAGAGCTGACCAAGATGCAGACATCTGGAGATGCTTGGAGTACCGATAGGGAGAGCAGACGCCTAGACAGAGACATTTGGAGATGCAGAGTCCAGCAGACGTCACATTCGCCTTACCATGAGATGCTAAGTGAGCCAGAACCCAGAGTTGTGTCCTGAAGAACTAAGAGAAGGCCCACACATGTTTAGAGAGGAAACCACTGGCATCAAAAGCTGGAAGCAACTGAACCGAGAACAAAGACCAACAGACGCCAGCCATGTGCCTTCCCTTGTGACAGATATTGGCCTTTCTTGAGTCAAGGTATCTTTTTCTGGATCCTGTGGTTTGGACATTTTTATGGCCTTAGAACTGTAAACTTGTAAGTTAATAAATTCCCTTTTTAAAAGAAAGAAAAACTGTTGCCTGACAGACCCAAATTGAGACACAATTTAGATTGCCACCTGAATTTGTGCTCCCCCAATTGCAATTCTAATATCCTAAATAAATTATTTTACTGCTTTACAGCTCAGTCTGTTATTTCTAGGTTGAAACTTTATAAGGCAATACCATGGACAATTAAACCCTAAAAAAAACAATAACTTAGACGGAATGGAAAAATTCTTAGAAACACACAAACTAACAAAACTCACTGAAGATAAAATAGAAAATAGTAATCAAAACCTTGACAACAAATAAAAGCCCGGGATATCTGTAAATCCATAGAGACAGAAGGTAGGCTGGCAGTTAAAAGGAACTGGGGGGAAGAAGTAATTGGGAGTGACTGCTTAAGTATGTATGGGGTTTCCCGTGGGATGTTGAAAATGCTTTAGAACTAGATAAGGGTGATGGTTGCTATTGAATATTTTTTTTTTGCATGGGCAGGCTCCGGGAATCAAACCCAGGTTTCCAGCATGGCAGGCGAGAATTCTGCCACTGAGCCATCATTGCACCGCCCTGGCTATTGAATTTTATACTTTTTAATAAGTTAATTGTTTGTTATGTGAATGTTTACCTCATTACAACAAAATTACAGCAAGAATTTCTGCATATATAGACAAGCATATTCTAAAACTTACAAGAAAAGACTCAGGCCTTAGAGTTTCCAAAACAATCTCAAAAAGGAAGAAATAATTGGGAGTAATAATTCTTCCTGATATTAATTCCTCTTATGTACCTACAGAAATCAACACAATATAGTAGTCACAAGAAATAGATAAATAAGTTTATGGAACAGAATAGAGAACCCAGAAATAGACCTACATAAATATATTAAACTGATTTTTGATAAAATTGTAAAAGCAATTTGTGCTGGTTTGAAAGGATGTATGGACCCTAGGAAAGCCATGTTTTAATCAAAATCCGATTTTGTAAAGGCAGAATAATCCCTATTCAATACTGTATATTTGAAACTGTAATCAAATCATCTCCCTGGAGATGTGATTTAATCAAGAGTGGTTGTTAAGCTGGATTAGGTGACGACATGTCTCCACCCATTTGGGTGAGTTTTGATAAGTTTCTGGAGTCCTGAAAAGAGGAAACATTTTGGAGAATGAAAGAGATTTGGAGAGAGCAGAGCATGCTGCAGCATCATGAAGCAGAGAGTCCACAAGCCAGCGACATTTAGAGATGAAGAAGGAAAACACCTCCCGGGGAGCTTCATGAAATCAGAAGCCAGGAGAGAAAGCTAGCAGATGATGCCATGTTCGCCATGTGCCCTTCCAGATGAGAGAGAAACTCTGAACTTCGTCAGCCTTCTTAAACCAAGGTATCTTTTCCTGGATGCCTTATATTGGACATTTCTATTGACTTGTTTTAACTGGAACATTTTCTCAGCCTTAGAACTGTAAACTAGCAACTTATTAAATTCCCTGTGGAGAGCAGGGAGCAATGAATCAGGCCTGAGCAGGGAAAGTACCCAAGAGTTAAACAATGACCAATGTTAGGAAACTGAGGGAATGGGATGTGTTTTGGCAACAGGTAACGGCATTTTTCTGCTTCTATGATTATGCTTGCTTGCTAGCAACTGCAAACCAGGATGTGGTTTTAGCCTTTATAAGCTCACGTTGAAAACCTCTGGGGGCTGCTCTCTGAATCTTCCTTCTTGGAGGTTTCTGAAGCAGTTGCCAGCCAGCTAATAAAAACTCCCAACTGGCTTGCAGTTTTGAATTATGTGGTCTCTCTTTTGGTGTGCCTCATAACATTCTCCTTTTCAAAAGCCACTCCGTTTCTGGTATATTGCATTCTGGCAGCTAGCAAACTAGAATGCAATTCAACTAAGGAGGATAGCTTTTTCTTTTTTTTCTTTTTTTTTTTTTTTTTTTACATGGGCAGGCACCGGGAAATGAACCTGGGTCCTCTGTCATGGCAGGCAAGCATTCTTGCCTGCTGAGCCACCATGGCCTGAGGATAGCTTTTTCAATAAATAGTGTTCAAGCAACAGAGCATCCATAGGCAAACAAAAACCAAACACTTCAACCCGATTCCTACCTTTTATGAAAAAACTAACTCAGAATTGATTATGCACTTAAATGTAAAACATAAAACTATAAAACTTTTTTAACTCTTTGGAATCTAAGGCTAAGCAATGCGTTTTTTGAGTCACTAAAAGCATAAACCATCAAAGGAAAAATGAATAAATCGGACATCATCAAAATTAAAATGTTTCCTCTGTGAAAGATCTTCTTAAAAGGATGAAATCACAAGCTACAGCCTAAGGGAAATGTTTGCAAACCGCATATCCAATAACATACTAGTATCTAGAATATATAAAGCACCCTCAAAACTCAACAGTAAAAACCAAAGAACCAAACTAGAAAATAGGCAAATGACATCAACATACATTTTTCTAAAGAGGATATATAGATGGCAATTAAGCATACGGAAATATGTTTAACGCCATTAGCGTTTAAGAAAATGCAAATTAGAAGTACCATGACATCTCACACACATATGAAAAGAGCTAAAAAAAAAATCATGACGATGCCAGATGCCAGATAGGATTTGTAGAAACTGAATCACTCATACATCACTGATCCTAATGTAAATGATACAGCCACACTAGAAAAAAAGCTTGAAAGTTTCTTATAAAACTAAACATGAAACTACCACACAACACAGATATGGAACTTTGGGGCATTTATCCCAGAGAAATGGAGGCTTATGCTCATACAAAAACCTTTACACAAATGCTCATACCAGCCCTTTTGTGATGCAAAGACACTTTGACAGGTGAATAGTTAAACAAACTGGTACATCCACACTATGGAATACCACACTCCGTAGCAAAAAGGAAGGGATTCTTAATATATGCAGCAACTTGAGATGAGTCTCCAGGGAATTATGCTGAATGAAAAAAGCCAATCCCAAGGGTTCACATAGTGTACAATTCCATTTATATAATATTCTTGAAGCAACAAAACTATATGTTCTAGTTTGCTAGCTGCCGGAATGCAATATACCAGAAACGGAATGGCTTTTAAAAAGGGGAATTTAATAAGTTGCTAATTTACAGTTCTAAGGCCGAGAAAATGCCCCAATTACAACAAGTCCATAGAAATGTCCAATTTAAGGCTCCAGGGAAAGATACCTTGGTTCAAGAAGGCCGATGAAGTTCAGGGTTTCTTTCTCAAGTGAGAAGGCACATGGTGAACACGGTCAGCGTTCCTCTCTCAGCTAGAAGGGCACATGGTGAATACAGTGTCATCTGCTAGCTTTCTGTCCTGGCTTCTGGTTTCATGAAGCTCCCTGAGAGGCATCTTCCTTCTTCATCTCCAAAGGTCGCTGGTTGGTGGACTCTCTGCTTCGTGGTGTTGCAGCATTCTCTGCTCTCTCCGAATCTCTCATTCTCCAAAATATTTCCTCTTTTATAGGACTCCAATAAACCAATCAAGACCCACCCAAATGGGTGGAGACATGTCATCCCCTAATCCAGTTTAACAACCATTCTTGACTAAATCACATCAAGCAGGGAGATGATCTCATTACAGTTTCAAATATACAGTATTGAATAGGGATTATTCTACCTTTATGAAATCGGATTCATATTAAAACATGGCTTTTCTTAGGGGGCATACTTCCTTTCAAACCAGCACACTATAGAAATAGGGAACAGATTAGCAGTTGCCAGGGCTTAGCAACATCATTGTGGGGAGTAGGGAAAGGATGTGAGTGGGACTATAGAAGGAAAAGAATAGGGATCCTTATGGTGATGGCTGCTTAGATCTAAATCTCATTTCTGTACTTCAGGCTTCAGGATCTCTCGTTTAACTTCCTTTTGCCTCAGTTTCCTCACTTACAAAATGGAGATGATAATAGTAGCTACCTTGCAAAGCTCTGAGGATTAAATTAGTTATGGCATATTAAGTGCTCAGAACAGTACTCAGCACAAACATCCGGTAAGTTTAAGATATTCCTAATACCTTAAAGAAAGTGTGGTTTCATTCTACCCCACCTCTCTCATTCCTTTCACGCTGACACTTGTTGAAAGGACAAGTCACGCTCCCTATGTTCCTTCACCATCTATTGCTGTCCCAACCAATCCCCTCCACCCCTAGAAATCACATAACTCTAAGTCCAGTGGACACTGTTCAGCTCATTGCACTGAGCACAACTGAACCTTCCCCACTTGAAAACCTTCCTTTGTTGCCCAATTACTAATCTCGCCTGCATCCTCCATCCAAAACCCATCCTCAGTAACTGAAGAAAGGGGGATATGCTGGTTTGAAACTGTTATGTACCCCAGAAAAGCCAGGTCCTTTTAATCCAATACTGTGGGGGCAGACCTATTATTGGAAGAGAACTTTTGATTAGTTTGTTCCCCTGGAGATGTGACCCCACCCATTCCAGGTGGGTCTTAATCCTTTTACTGGAGTCCTCTATGAAGAGAATAAAAGCAGAAAGCATAGAGAAAACTCAGATCCAACACAGAGAGCAGAGAGATGAAACCAAGACACAGACGTTTGGAGATGCTAAACTAAGAGATGAAACTCAGAGTCTGTCCCCAGAGAAGCTAAGTGAGGACCCACAGACACTTATAGAGAAAGTCACTGGAAACAGGAGCTGAGAGAGAGTTTGAAACCAGAAGCCAGGAGAGAAGGAAAACAGACATCACCATGTGCCTTCTCATGTGACAAAGAAACCCCAGACATCATCGGCCTTTCTTCAGAGTCAAGAAATCTTTCTCTGGGTGCCTTAATTCAGACATTTCCATGGCCTTGGGACTGTAAATTTGTAATTTAATAAATCCCCTTTGAAAAAGCCAATCCATTTCTGGTATATTGCATTCTGGCAGATTTAGCAAACCAAAACAGGGAGCTATGTCAATAGACCTCTGAGGGGAGTACGCAGATACTTGACATGGTTTCTAGCCTTTCTACTTGGCATGATTTCTGGTTTTTCTATGGTGCTGGGGTCAAGTCTAAATTCTGGGTACATGAATGGGGGGTTAATAGTGGGAAGTTTGAGGAGTCACAAGGTGAGCGTAAGGACAGCTGGGCAGTCACTGAACAACCTGTAATGTGAGCTGACTGGAGTCCAGAGCCAGTTGGATATGGAGGCCATGTATGCTGCCCATACTCGGGAGTCCGGGACCAGGTATGGCACTTGACAGAGCTGGGTGATGACAAGTCCATCTTATAACAGCTATAAGGATATTAGAAAAATGATGTGATTGAATTTAAGCTGGAGAGTGAGGGCTTTTAAGAGATTTGGTGGCTAATGAGGCATAGAGGCTCCCAGAAAAGCAGGCTGATGATGTCTCTGAGTGATGTTTCTTAGGGGGCCAAGAGATAGTTGGAGGTGTGGTTGGTCTGGAGGAGAGGCACTGGAGACAAGGAACTCCGGGAACCAATGGTTCAGGACAACTGAGAAATTGTGGCTTCCTGGAGGTGGGAAGAATTTCTTGAACCAGAGCAGGGGGCGATGAGGCTTTAGATCTTGGGGATTACAGGAAAGTAAATGCTCTCACCCCTAAGACATCTCCCAGGGTCAGGAGCCCCTGGGTGGAGTGGACTTCTCAGAGAGAGAGCTTAAACTGTGCCCAAGGGTGAGTACATGAGAGCTCACCAATGCTTGGGGGACTCAAGGTTCAGAAGGCAAGCTATTGACTGGAAAGCTGCCTGGGATGCAAGGTGGATGCCAGTGAGAAGGGGTATTGAGGCTGACTCAGAGATCTATCTTAGATTCCAAGAATATGGGGAAACTTTGACAAAGTAAGATCATATTGAAAGAATATGTGCACTAAATTATTTGGGGATGTCCTTGTCTCTCACAGAGTTTCACTGTCTTGGAGGCATATTGGAATCATTCCAGAGAGTCACATGTAAATGGCCTCTAGTGTGAACTGAACATGGAGACTGTTAAAGCTACGTAAATATTTTAGAAACAGAGTTTTGGTGAGTGGCTCATTAAAAACAACCGAAATCATCATCTAATGTCCTTAATGTGACCATGTCGGCCAAGGGAAGGTTCAAGTCCCCAAAGTAAACACTCACACGATCCAAATCCCTACTGGTGCTGTATCAACTGAAATTATTCATCTCTACATCCTCATCTCCAGATCAATTTGATGAAGAGCTGTGTATTTTGACCTGGCTTGGATTAGCCATTCTTAATTCAGCACCACAAGGAGGGTGTTGGTGTAAAGCTGCAGCCTGCCCAGCTTCCAAGCCGAGTTCTGTGTTCGAGGCCCAAGTGGATGAGAAAATTTGGCTTTTCCACAATATTTATGGTAGCATCCAATACTGCACAGAAAGAACTTGCTTAGAGCTGACCACTAAACTCTGTGCTGGGGGGGAGAGCACCTCGAGGCATCTAGGAGTAGGGGCTAGACACTGGGAATCTGAGCACTGCCCTAAGCCTCAGAGCACGATTCTGCCCCACCTTCCAGGCTAGGCACTAGACTCTCTAAGGACTCCCCACAGATGAGTCCCTCTACCCACTGAGGTCCTCACAGCAGCTTATGACATGACACCATTTTCCTACGGCTGCTGCGTTTGTGACGCCTCCCATTGATGGGAGGAGCTACAATGGGCTTTCTGCTTTCCTATTGGTTGAACGGCAAGCGTGGGCGGGCACGGGCACACGCACATGCGCAAACTCAAAGGCGCGAGTCGTCACCAGTAGGGGGACACCGTCTACTCAGGTGGCAGCAACGGCTTTAGCTCTTGTGAAGGCTTTGACTTTTATAAGGGCTTTTGCTCTCGTGAAGGTTACTGGCCAATGGTTGGGGCGTGCAGAGGCTGAGAAGGAGGTGGAGAGGTCCCTAAGCGACCACTGCAGCCAGAAGGCAGCCTGGAGGCAGACGCTATGAGTGAGATGGCCTCGCCCGTCGAGTCTCCTGTTGCCAAGGCTGACTCTGATGAGGCAACCACGCGCCATTTTGTGAACACGGCTCTGACTTCGTTGTGGTCGAAGGAAGAGGAGGAAGAAGAGGAGCAGCCTCAGAAACTGGGTATCCACTGCAATCCTTTCTCTGCCCCCCCAAGGAGCGTTTGTTTAGGGACACCTCACCCCTGGTTCTGGGCGCGGGTTTTCGGGCTGGCGGTGCGTGCCCGTGGCGGCGCCATCTTGAGGTACTGGGGACCGTCGTCTGGTGAGCGATTCACCCCCAGAGCTCGGCCGGCATCGACTTATGACCCAAACTCTCTTGTGTATGAAGGGGTGATCGGCGATCCTGTGGACAGAGAAGACCCCTGGGGGGCTGGGTTCCGTCCTTGTGTTTCCGCAGGTGCCTCCGGAACTTAATTTATGCAGATTTCAGGCGATCATGCAAAATGCTCCTTTTTATATTTCCAGGAGTGGTGAATCTCCCTGATTTGAGTTTGATTTTGTTCCGGGCAGGTCTTTTGACGCCAAGTGGTCGAGTTAACACAAGTTTTCAGTCAGCTATAAAACGGGTGGGACCGTGAGTTTATCTTGCTCTCTTTTGTGCCTAAAACCCGCCTCAGAGTCTGGTACTAAGTAGATGCTCAGTGGCTCCCTGAGAGGGCACGCATTTGGTTGGCGGGAATCATCAAAAGGTGACAAGGTTTTCTCAGTGAATCGTAAACTTGCTCTGAATAGCACTCATGTCGGGTGTGTTGAGTGCTTTTATGTGCTTTATGGGCATTAGTGTTATTAAATCCTCACAAAGCCAACAAGGGATGTAGTAGCATTGTCCAGTTCATTTAACAGCCGAATCAGGGAGACTCTCTTGACCCGTGAACCAGGGCACATAGCTAGTATGTAGTGGAGCAGAATTTATGCCCACGTGGTGCGGCATCCATGTTCATGTGAGGATTTTCTTAGCTTCTGATTCTGTAATGGAGTATAATTAAGATTTCTCTCAGACAGATAGATGGTCTGTTCACCCAAATCTATGGGGAAGTGGCTGTGGTGTGGAGGTTCAGAGTGTGGACTCTGCCCGCAGATTGCCTGGGTTCAGATCCCAAAGTATTGCTTACTAGCTGTGTTTGTTCAGAAAAGATAACTCCCTTGGGTCATTCTGGTGTGCTTTGGGGCTAGATTTCAATCCCCAGATACTTTTTACTGTTTCATCTCGTGAGATTTTTAAGAATCTCCTTAGGTCGCTCCTGATTATATTGATGGTAATGAAGTGATACAATACTAGTGGATGTTTAAGGACTCTCCATATACAGATATGATAATAATAATTAACATTTACACTCTAACCTGTATGAAGCACTCAGTTCTAGGCAGTTTATATGTATGTGTCACTTACTACGCCTCAAAACCCTAATTGGCAGAAATTGTTATTGCCCTCATTTGATAGATGAAAACCAAGATCACAGAGATTAAGAAATGTGGTGAGGTTGCACATTTTCTTAAGTGGAAGGGCTGTGATTCAAACCCAGGGAGTTTGGCTCCAGATTCAGTGCTCTTAACCAAGGGGCTGCCCTGCCTGTGGCATGGAGCTATTGTGCTTTACACAGAAATGGTGGAACCTGGGCATTCTGCCTCTAGAATCCTGCAGGTTAAATTCCTTTGCTCTACTGTCATTGTTGTCAGTATCTTGAAACAAGCCCATTTACTTATAAAGTTAGGTCATTTTTTACCTTATCTTTCTCTCATAGGGCTTATTTGTGGTGTGTATTTGCTTTTGAGATTAGCTAATGTAACCTTTTGTTAATCCATTTTATAGGTGATGCCAAGTTGAAAACTATGCATGGAGTTGTGACAAAGTTCTGTAGCGATTATGGCGTGATTAATGAATTGATCTACTTTCGTAGTGATGCTGTGACTGGCAATATGCTTCTGAAAGTTGGGCAAAAAGTGACTGCACTTGTGGAAGAAGATGAAACATCTCATGGAATGAAAGCAGTCAAAGTAAGATTCGCATAAATTTGGGGATAGTTTCTATTCCTGTTGGGCTTCAAGCCTTGCTTTTCTTGTATCTATTCAACTTTTCTGATAAGACCTGGTATAGTGGATGTGGAGTGGAATTTCAAGTTCCACTCACCTCATATTACAGTGCTTTTTTTTTTTTTTACATGGGCGGGCACCAGAATTGAACCTGGGTCCTCTGGCTTGGCAGGTGAGCATTCTTGCCTGCTGAGCCACCGTGGCCCGCCCTGTAGTGGTTTCTGTTTTAAAAATATAAGCTGTATGTCTATTTTTCTAGCATTAAAAATATAATTAGCAAGGATAATTATTAGGATCTGTTCTATCCTGCAACTTTCTTTTTCAGGAAAAAAGCTGCTGTAGTATACATTCATAGAAGTGGAATTGCTAGGTTTAAGTACATGCACTGTAAACATTTTTTAAATGCCTGTATTCAGGTATAATTTACATAATATGAAGTTCTCCTGTTTTAAGAGTATGATTCAATGATTTGTTTAGTAAATAAAGTCATGCAACAGTCATCACAGATATTTACCATTTTAATGGGTAGCATCAGATTATCCTTCAGTTCTGTTGTACCAACTTACACTGCCAGCAGCAGGGTGTGTGATTGTCTGTCTGCCAATTTTGGAAAGGATGGGAATATTATTTATCTTTAAAATCTTTGCCAATCTGAGAAGTGAAAAGTAGTCTTAACCTTTTATTTGGCATTTCTTTAAGTATTAGTGAGAATAGATCAAATTTCCTTTTTTACAGATACTTATATATTAGAGATATTAGAGCTATTTCTTTGTTACGGAAATTAGAGTTTTATTAGGAATATTATCATATGAAGGTTTTCCAAATATTTCCTTCAAGACCTTCCTTTGACTTTGGTTTAAGGCATTTGATTTTTATGTATTATAATTATGTCCACGCTGGCCATGTGGCTTTTGAATTCACTAAAGAAATCTTAGAGAGATTTATTCCACTTCCTAATTCATGCATATATTCACTGCTCTGAAAGTAATTTGTTTATTTATATCTAAACATTTAGTTTGCCTGGAATTTATTTAGGCGTACAGACTGAGCATCTATATCTTGTTTTGCTAATGAATACCCATTTGTCCCGTGCCATTAATTGAGTAATCTACTTTTTTTCGTATTTAATTGTAGTGCCACCTTCATCATAAAATACCTTCCCACAAATATTTGAATCTATCTGAACTCCCTATCATGTTGGTGGTACTTGCAAAGGAGAAGACACAGACTAGGGAGAGTGGGGGGGGGCGGTTTAAATACGGAATTTGAATGAGCTTTCAGTCTCTGGTATGACTGTGAGCTAGTGTGGATTGAGAGAACAAAGAAGTTAGAGTATCTTATAGATCATAAGCTCAGATAATTACAGAAGTGGTGGTGGAGAGAGAGATGTGAGCCTGGT
>PVIY010057736.1:0-12713 GCA_004026745.1 Myrmecophaga tridactyla
CCTCGTCGCCTCCCCGCCCCGCCGGCCGGCCGGCCCCCTCCTCCGCCTCTCTCCCCTCCCCCCCGCCGGTAGGGATCAGTCAGTGCGAACCGAAGCGGGGGAGGGGGGGGGCGGCGGCCGAACGATGTGTGAGAACTGCGCAGACCTGGTGGAGGTGTTAAATGAAAGTAAGTAGCCGCGGCGGCGGCCTGTTGGGGTGCACGGTTTGGGGTCCCCGCGCCGCTCCCCGGCCTACCCCGGGCGCCTCGGCCTGCGGGAGGCGCGAGACGGGCCGGGCGGCGTGCGGGCCTAGCGGCCCGGGAAGGTGCGCGGTGGCGCGGCTCCTGCGGCGCCTCGGGCCCAGCTCGGCTGGTTTACCTGCGCGCCCAGGAGGCGGCCACCGCGGAGGCCCGGCTGGTCAGGGCCGGAACGGCCTCGCCTCTTGGAAAGTTTCTTCATTACAGGTGTCAATTAATGAAGGTATTAATGAGCTCTTCTCCCTCGCCTAGCCGGGAAGGTACGGGGAGGTGGGGACCAAGGAAGAGGCTTTCCCCCGCATTTCGACGCTCCGGCCGCCCTCTTTGGTTTTTCAGCGTGCTGCCAAGGCCTTTCTTACCTGCTAATTTTCATTAAACTCCTTGGGAGGAGGGTGGTGTTTCCCCCTTGCACCCCGCCTTTTGGTGTGTGTGTGTGTGGGTGTATTAAACCCTGGTGCCAGTAGTTAAATAGCTGAAAATGAGCTGTGATAATGATTGGACCCTTCATACCTTTTCTTTTTTTTTTTCTAATTAATGGTTCTTCTGTGTATATCAGTTGTCGTTTTAGTGGTTAATTCTGTTTCCCTGTACTAAGGAGACATTGTACTACAGATACCATCCTAGGATATCCAGCCATGGCCTCTGCGCTTTTCTCCTGCAATGAAAGGCTTTATTCCTTATATTTTTGATTATTACAGAGGGTACATTTACATTCCTAGCTGAATTCATTTCATTTATTTTATCCCAAACCCTTTAAAGATAGGATTTTGACGTAAAGAAACAAGGTGTATTCTAAGTCAACGACTTCTGGGCCCAAAGGCCTAGTTGGAAGAAGTGAATTAGATGAAAAGATTAATTTTCAAAAAACTTGAAGAAAATGCTCATTTACAGTTTATGTGAGTTTTGGATTTGAATTCTGCCTGTGATTTTTTGAAAGACGTCCAAAGACCTGTATCCTACAGGACTCTTTAAAACAATTGATTTATGAGTGTACTGTCTTGTGTTTGAATTTCACTTTAATGACCAAAGGCTAAATAATAAAAGTGGAAGGGTTCTCGCTTACTTTCAGCTGTGCGTTTACCTTTTGACAGGTAAAAGGAGGCTTTTACCCTTATTCAAGCTGTGCTTTCCAATATTTGTGTCATCCTAAATTTTCTTAGAATTTTAAGGTTACCTACATTTGTATTTTAAGAGGCTTTTATTTTTGATGAATGTGGTTCATGATAGGATGATAAATATAAGTACTTATTTCAGTAAATAATTTATGTCCCAGCTCTTAGTTGCATATTTATGACTTCATGATTATGACTTCGTTATTCTCAAATTGGAAAGCAAAAAACTTTGCTAATAGGAAAAATGGCTTAATTTTAATGTGTTGAAAATCTTAAAATTATTTTAAACTTTATTAAAGTTAAACTTAGATTTTCTAAACATGATAGTACCAAAAGATATTACCTAAAGTTTGTAATTCTTTACTAATGATCTTTTGGAAAGAGATGGCATCTCATTCATAGTGAAAAATCCTCTTGAAGATTATCTGGGAAGTCCCTAGGACTTTGGTTGGAAGGACCGAAAAATGTAATGGATTTATGGGAGTATTAGAAATATGGAGCATTGAAAAAGAGTTTCATTTTTATTACCTTTAAGAAATACAGTTAGTTGAACCTGATTGACAAAATCTGGCTGTGCACACCCTCTAAGAAACCTGTTTTAATGAAAAGATAGGAAAGATTTTCTGTTTGTGGATAAGTAGCAAATGGATGTCTCTAAAATATTTAGACAATTTAAGATTTTGTTTAAGGCCCAGTTAAAATTTCTTCCTACCCATGAATCTCACAATGATCCTTTCATTTCTTAAAATTACTTCAGCAATTTTATATGTAGCTTATACAGAGCTATTACAACTTTTTTTGTAGTTGCATTAAAATTATTTTTTCATTTTTCCTTTGTAGTTCCTGCAAAGATCAACATAAGTTCATGAGATCGAATGATATTATTATATCTGATCATAGTTACATTTATCCATGACTGGGTAGGGGGCCTAGTGATTGGCGCTTGATAGAACTTGTTGAATTGAAGTAGGTTGTATATCTTTAATCTTGCTTACAAAAATTTAGTAAATCTGTCATTTTTTTCCCTATAGGTTATGCAAAGATGAGTATCAATTCAGCCTTGTTTAGAAATTCACTTACAGTCTCAAAATAATTTGCTCATATTTATATCTCAATGTTTAATTCCCTGTTACAGTTTAAACAACTAAGAGCATGCCAGAGGACCCGGGTTTGATTCCCGGTGCCTGCCCATGTAAAAAAAACAAACAAACAAAAAAAAACAACTATTTTTAGGTGTTAAGTTTCAATTTGATGTTAAGGTAATTCTTTTTTTTAAGAGCAAAAACTTCAAAAAACCAATTTTTTGTCAGATTTACAGTGATCATACTTAAAGAAGTCTGCCTGGCCATACTATAAGAATATCTAGAAATTTCATGTTTTAAATAAAAGGATAGAGATAATATGGGTAATATGGTTTCATGTCAGATATACATACAGTTTTTGGTGAGGGTGAGGACAAATATTTTTTTAAATTTTGGAAGAATGTAATGTGAAAAAATGGCAACAGAAGACTGTAAGCAGCTTCCTTTTGTCATCAGTTGTTGGTGAGGGTATTAATATTACCAGTTATACTTCTAGTCCTGTTGAAAATATAAAGCTGTAAACTCTTACCAGCGAAACATACATATACAGACACATAATTTTGTGTACAGGTTAAGAGCCCATTTAAGCCTGTCCATGAAATCAGGCTAAAGACCCCACGATTATGAACCCCTCTCCTGGCTTTGTTTTTGGTCTTCACAGCTGTCCTAAAACTTGACATAGCATTTCAAAATAGCATTTGGCTTTAGTGTTAAAATAATCTCAACAGAATGACATGTTTGAGTTTATATATATTTTTTGAATGCTTTTGTGTTTAATAGGAAAGGAATCAATTTAAAGAGCTTGGAATATATTAAGTGAATTTTGTTACTGTCAGTTTGTGGGGTTGCATTCAGTTTAGGAAGTAATTTTAAATGTAAATTCTTATGCTTGTTCTGTTAAATTTGGATATTAGCTGCGTTTTATAAGTTACATTTGTGAACCGGTTCCTAGGTAAGCCCAAAGCATTTCTGTATGTTGTGAGAAGTTTCAGGCCTAAGTTATGCTTTTGGCTCTGACCACAGCTAGCTAGATAACTGGAAAATTGAGGTCATTATTGCCTTGGTAAGGTAAATTCCTCTGAGAGCAGAAAGAAATTGGCTTTAAATGTACATCAATCTTTTAAACCATTTGTATGCCATTGATTTCATTTTGTGTGTTGCTTTAGTGGATTATAGTTTATCAGATGTTTAAAATGGACAATTTCATTTTTTCCTCTTAACTATCCTTTCAGATAGACAGGGGAAAGTATTGGTATCCAAATTTTAAAGGTGAAGAAATTGAACACAGAAAGGTTAAGTGGCTTGCCAAAGATTGTCTCTTACCTGCTTAGTAAGTAGTCTAAGCTAGAATTGAGGTACTCTGATACCTAAATTAAAAAAAAAAAATTCCATTTGCATTTTGTTTTTAAAGCAGAATACCTTTTGAGCAATTAATACCAGGTGCTTTTCCTTTGTGTGTGTATCTTATTTAATTAACTTTGCAAAGTAGGTATTTTATCTCCCTTTCGAGATGAGAGAACCAAGTATTAGAGTGTTTGTATAACTTGCTTAGGGGTCATATGACTATTATTTGGTGGAGCCAGGATTTGAATAGGACTTAATCCCAGATTAGGCCAGAAGTCCATGCTCTTAATAGTTAAGCCACATTGTATGAACTTTATGATGATCATAAGTTTGGATGGAAGACATTATCATGAGTATGTTGGTAAGCAGAGTAAAAAATTGCCATATTTTTCTGTATCTTGAAAAATTCAGGCATATTTCCATGGTAACTGTAGTAGGAATTTCAAGGTGGTGGTTAATGTAGTTGAATGAGAATCTTAATATTGTTTGTCTGAAATAAACCCTTTGATCAACTATACGTTTCCAGGGTTCTTTCCATACGATAAGTATATTAGTACTAACTGCATGAGGAAATCATTAGTAGCTATATATATTTTTATTTTTCCCCCATATGGGCAGGCACCGGGAAACGAACCTGGGTCTCTGGCATGGCAGGTGAGAACTCTGCCACTGAGCCACCGTTGTGCCACCTGAGCCATAACGTTTTTTGGTAGATATTTAACTCTAAAATTAGAACTGATTTTTAAAATTGGAAAATTTGATTTTGCTGCCAGTATTTAAGTCCCAAATCATGGATTTTTATTCCACAAATTAACTTTGCTCTCTCTCTATATGTATATACACATACACATTCGCTAAACCAAATAATATTTGGAATACTGGTTTTCAAAGAAAATAGTATTCACAATTTCAATTCAAATGTCTTTATATAAACTTTATATAAACATGCAAATATATAGTTGAATGTTAATAAATATATGAGTTTTCTGTCTTGTTCCTTGTAGCAATTACTAATGTTAAGCAGCTTCTAGCATATTCATGAAACATGTTAGTATCTCTTCTATGTTTAATAATGATATCTGTGGATTTACTTTACAGGTCGTTCTTGTTTGTAGATTGAGTAGTAACACCTTATATTTTCAGAATAAAGTACAAAATTTTATAATAATGACTTGACTAGTATGTGCCAGACTACTAGCAAAATGAGCTGGTTTGTTTTTTCTTTTTCACATTCTCATCTTTTCCTGATGGTAACGGTTGTATGTACTCATTATAGACAAATTGAAAACTATTCAAATTTTCACCCATAATCTTACCACCCAGCAATGACTACTATCAATGCTTTGAAGTATTTTTGCATCCCATTTTAAAAATTTATTTATTTATTAATTAAAAAATAATTAACAACAAACAAACTAAAACATTATGTGATCATTCCGTTCTACATATATAATCAGTAATTCACAATATCATCACTTAGTTGCATATTCATCATTTCTTAGAACATTTGCATCAATTCAGAAAAAGAAATAAAAAGACAACAGAAAAAGAAATAAAACGAAAACAAAAAAAAAGATTATACATACCATACCCCTTACCCCTCACTTTCATTGATGACTAGCATTTCAAACTAAATTTATTTTAACATTTGTTCCCCCTATTATTTATTTTTATTCAATATGTTCTACTCGTCTGTTGACAAGGTAGATTAAAGGAGCATCAGACACAAGGTTTTCACAATCACACAGTCACATTGTGAAAGCTATATCATTATTCAGTCATTATCAAGAAACATGGCTACTGGAACACAGCTCTACATTTTCAGGCAGTTCCCTCCAGCCTCTCCATTACATCTTGAATAATAAGGTGATATCTACTTAATGCGTAAGAATGACCTCCAGGATAACCTCTCGACTCTGTAATCTCTCAGCCATTGACACTTTATTTTGTCTCATTTCATTCTTCCCTCTTTTGGTCGAGAAGGTTTTCTCAATCCCTTGTCCAGCCCATTCTTTATAGATATATACATTTATAAAATTAAGAATGAGATATGTAGCTTAATATTTAGCTGTTTCACCTAATATTGTTTGATCATTTCCCTTTTTTGAAAAGTTTTTAATGTCTGTATAATATTCTATTTCATATGAAATTCAATATTTCCCTATAGGTTGTTTATTTCTAGTTCTACCATATTATAAATAATGCTGCAACTAAGCATCCTCATACATAAATCTTTCACTTACATTTCTGGTTCTTTAAGATAGATTCTTAGATGTGCAATTGGTATCAACATTTTTTACAGTATAAGCATTTTTTAAAAAAACTTGAACTTAATATAAAGCTTACAGTTCATATTGCAGTTCTGTCAAATGTCCTAATAATTTAACTTTGAGCCTTTCTCCTGCCTGTTAGATCCCTTCTAGGCTCAGGTATTGCATTCAGTTGTCATTGTCTCTTTAGTTGTTCTTTCTTCCTTTTTAAAAAAATTAATTGTGGGAAATACATATATCATAAATTTTCCCATCTCAACCACTCCCTGGAATACCATCCAGTGGGATTAATCAAATTTATAGTATTGTATCGCACCATCTTCCATTACTGAAACTTTCCTGTCTTCCTAAACAGAAACCATATCCCCACTATGCATTAATTTCCCGTTGCTGAGACTCCCCATGCCCTCATCAACCTGTACTCTAATTTCTGTCTTTTATGTGTCTGCATATTCTCCTGTATTTTCTTTGTAGTACTGTGGGATTCCAATTTAACATCCTAAATATATAACAATCTCATTTGTTGCAGTAGTATACACAAACTATGTTCTGATACCCTTCTGTCTCCCTACCCTTATGTAGTTCTTATCACAGATTACATGTTTATACAGAGTCCAAAACCACTGATTTATTACTACATTTTATGCATTTGCCTTTTAGATCCTGTAGGAAGTAAAAAAAAAAAAATAAGTGGAGTTACAAATAAAAAATATGATAGTACTGGCATTTATAGTTACCCATGTTGTTACCCTCACTGGAGATCTTTGTTTCTTCCTGTGGCTTTGATTTATTTTCTGTTGTCCTTTTCTTTTTTTCAGAGAAAGAATTTATTACTATGTGCGTAGTAGGAGAGCAGATGGCCTAGCAGCCCAAAATCTGTCTCCCTGAACTGCAGTAATTTGGGTAGTTTTATTAGAGAAAGGATGGGCAGGGCTTAGGATAACGAACACGGTAGCCCCAGATGATGTAATTAGGGGTGATCTGATTATTGAGCACGCGCAGATCGTTTACATGCTTAGTCACTGAATGTATTAAAGGAAATGGTGGAAGAGTTACAGATGTATTGTCCTTTTTTTTTTTTCCAATCTGCAGAACTCATTATAGCAGTTTTGGTAGGGCTTGTCTAATGGTAACAGACTCCCTCAGCTTTTGATTATCTGGGAACATCTAGAGCTTTCTCTCATTTTTATTTTGTTTTTTTGTTTTTTTGGGAAGTGCGTGGACCAGAAAGCAAATTTCTTTCTCTCATTTTTGAAAGGTAGTTTTGCCATATATAACAATCTTCTTTGTCAGATTTTTGCTTTCAGTGCTTTAAACATGTCATCCCACTGCCTTCTGCATGGTTTCTATTGAGAAATTGGTACTTATTCTTATAAGGCTCCCTTTTATGGGACCTGTTGCTTCTCTCTTGTGGCTTTCAGACTTTTCAATCTTTAGCATTCGACAGTTTGGCCTGTTGCATCTATTTGGGTTTATCCTGTTTGGAGTTCATTGAGCACGTTGGATATGTATATTCATCCCTTTCATTAAATTTGGGATATTTCAGCCATTATTTTTTTGAATATTCTCTCTGCTCCTTTCTCTTCTTCTGAGATATCCACAATGCATAAATTGTTGGACTTGGTGGTGACCCACAGGTTCCTCAAGCTCTTTTCACATTCCTTCATTCATTCTTCTTTCTCCACCCCACTGAATAGTTTCGATCATCTTACCTTCAAGCTCAGTGATTCTTACTTCTGCCAGCTCCAATCTGCTGTTAAAACCCGAAAGGAATTTTTAATTTCTTTTACTATTGTGTTTGGTTCTGTTTGTTTCTTTTCATAATTTCCATCTCTATAGATGTTTTCTTTGTGTTCATCTATTGTTTTCCTGATTGCCTTTAGTGCTTTGTTCATGTTTTCCTTTACTTTGAGGGGGACCTTTTTTTTTTTTTTTTTTTTTTTTTTTTTTTTTTTTTTGATTTTTTGTCTGATATGTCCCAGGTCTGGGCCTTATTACTAATGATTTCTAATGCTGTAATCTCTTTTGCCTGGGCCATTGCATCCTATTTCTTTGTATGTTTTGTAATCTGTTATTGAAATCTGGACATTTTGAAATGTTAATGTGTTATTGCTGGAATTTAGAATCTGAAGTGTCTCTTAAGCTTGTATTCTGTTACTGTTATGACAGGGCTTTCCTTATATGCTAGGAACAAATTAAAAAAGAAAAAACTTTTCCAGCCCTTGCAGATTGACCTATAGGATGCTCTCCTTCAGGGTTTATCCATACTGTGAGTTTAGATAACAGCCTCAGGCCTGAGGTTCAGGACCTCCCTGAACCTTTCTGTGTGTCTTTTTCTTAGCATGCTTGGGTGGTACTAGGAATTACTTCATTTACATGGATACAAATGTCCCCTCTTCTCTAGGAAGTAGTTTCCTCACTGTCCTGTGTATGCGTATAGCCAGCAATGCCTTGCCCCAGGCAGCACAGCTTGACTGTACTCCTGTAGTATTATGTAGAAGAGTTACATGAACTGCCTATTATATACCGGCAAGTTCTGGGAAGACAAGTTCTAGGAGGAGTCTCTCAGACTACCACCACACAGATTGGGCCAGAAATACAGGCTCCCAGATACACATGAGGGTTACTCCACTCCCTCAAAGCGGGTAAGGGGTGGGGAAGGGCCAGCTAGAGTGCCAAGAAATCCTATGGCTTTTAAGTGGTTTTTTCCATGATCGGTGCTCACCTTGTTACTGCAACTTTTAACTGTTTTCTGGAGCTTTAAGAAAGATGTTTCTCTCAGTTCTTGCTGGTCCAAAGTCTTCTGTGGAGGGATGGAGCCGTGAAATGTCTTACTCTGTCATCTTGGGGTGAGACTTGGTGTTAACTTATGAAGATTCTTCACATTGTCCATTTACTTTCAAAAAACGTCATATTGATTTCCATTCTTTAGCAGTGTCTATGCAACTTGGGCACTCCACCTTTACTGAATTTTTGTACTTAAGAAATGTTATTTTGGTGAAATTTAATTTCACCTTTCAGATTTAAACACTTTAATATTTTTGTTGACATTTGCACTTTTTTTTTCATTTTGTATTTCTTTTTTAATGAATTGTCTGTGTTCATTTCCCACTTTCAGGTTTTAATAGTTTATAAGAGCTGTTCACTTATTAAGTATTCAACCTTTGGTCATATTTGCTGTATACATTTGTTTTTGCTTTTTTGTATGTCTTTTTGCTTTTGATATTTTTAATTGTAGATTTAATTTTTTGTATTTTTCAGCTTTTTCTCCCCGCAGTTGCCTGTCTAAAATACAATATGTGATTACCATGTTACATCCTTCAACCACTGTAGTTCCTCATTGCTTGAAGAATAAAATCCTAACTCCTTAGCTTGCCATATATATTATAGCTCAGTTTGGCCCGAACTTCTCTTTACAGTGTAAAAATTTCTTCCAGCCTCTTTTAAAAAATGACTTCTACCCTTTAGTTAAGAATACATGCTTATGTTATAGCCCCTCTTTTCCTTCTTTGTTAAAAAGAAGTAGTATCAGTTTCCCTTGCTGGAGGGTGTGTACTCAAAGTCAGAGGCCATATTTTATTCTTTCTTTTCCCAGTCATGATGTTGTATCTTGTACAGAGTAGGTGCTTAGTAAACATTTTAGTTTTATTTTTTTAGTAAACATTTTAATTAATGAAAACCTGTGTCACAGAAGAATTTGCTTGCCTGTGTAAATCATTATGCTTGGGCCTGAAGTCACTAGTAATTTAGAAATTCGAGTTTCTGAATGAAGTATTTTGCATCTGCAGATTGTTCTATACGTAGTTCTTTTTTATCACCTTTATTCATGAACCAGTAAGTATATATTATGTTTGTAAAAGATAGCCTTCCTAGTCAGTCAATAGGCAGTGCACAAAGGCAAAAGTTAGTACTGTTTTCACATGGGGGATGAGATTCAGGTCCATGGGATGTAATTTGGCTGTTACTTTTATTTAGGACTGTTTGTATAACAGGTGATTAAGACCTGTGAATGTTATTTTTCTCTCAAATTCCATAGAAAGTAAAATCAGTTACCAAATGCAAGTTACTTAGTGAATTGTGAATTGATGTATTATAAACTTCCTATTATGCTTTCATTCCTTTGATAGAAGACAGGTTTCCCTTCCTGTTCTGCTCATAGCCTCTTCTAGGGAACCTATCTTGCTTATATTCCCTGGAATATCCCATCCCTAGTCTTTACTGATTGGATTACAGAGAGGTTCCTCACGGATTGATCAGTCACATTTTTCCTGTCAGATTATTTTAAGTAAAGAGCCAGTTCTGAGCAGGTAGACAAGAGTGAGTGCTTAGGCTGTAAGCCAGGTGTAAACAGTAAAGCTTTTTGTAGCAAATATAAAAGCTGAATGCTTTGGCATGCTGATGGGGTTGGAGGGTGCAGGAAGACAGAAGCATTGAGCAGATGTAGGAAGTTGTTTGCAGACAAAATTGGAACAAATTTTGTGGAAATGACTGACATTCAAGCTCCACAAAGAAACAGAAGAGTACCCTGGTGGTGTTCCAGTACCCAAACTAGATCTCCTGTTGAACTAGCAATTCCCCTCATACATGCCATTATGCTATGCATGCAACCAAGAGTTTTGATTTCTGTATTGCCCTTTGGTGAGCTCTTTTGTATTCGAGGTTTGGTGTAATCTTTAGTTGTGAATGCTTTATTATAATTTGAGTTAGGTTCATGGAACATGTTGAGTATATGAAGCGTCATCTGTAATGTTTCCTGGCAGGAGAAAACTAAGAACCCTTATCATTGACTACTTAATTCTCTACCAGAGCGTTGAGTCTCCTTCAAAACAATGAAAGTAGTTTTGTTTTTTTTTTATCATTCTAAAAGGGATACTTGCTTGTTTGGAAAAAAAATCAACTAGTATAGGAAATGATAAAGAAGAATCTGGCACACTACTTACCAAAGATTACTGTTCATGTTTTGGTAAACATCTCTTCACACACTATTTGTGTATAAATGAATCCATATTTGGTTTTATTCTTTATTATTTATATTAATAAGGTGAAGGCATCTTTCCATATTAACATGGCTTACATTAAATGAAACTTTTAATGGCTTCAATGTAGTTAGGATTCCATTATTTGGTCATACTTTAACTTAGCCAGATTTCTATTGATAGACATTTGGGTTTCATGTGTTTGTGAATTGTCTGATTATCTCCGCAGATAAAAGTTTATGAGGACCGATTGCTGGGTGGCTCATATAACCATAACTGGAAGGAAATCTGGCAGGATGATTAAAATTTAAAAGTAAACTTTTCAACATCAGAGACTAAGTGTATTGGTTTCATAGTCTTAAGGTGTTCATCTTTTTTTTTTTTGTATAAAATAATTATATGTTTTCCCCGTTACTTATTTTTTTAACCCATATTTTTTACTCATCTGTCCATACCCTAGATAAAAGGAGCATCATCAGACACAAGGTTTTCACAATCACACAGTCACATTGTAAAAGCTGTATTATTATACAGTTGTCTTCAAGAATCAAGGGCACTGGGACACAGCTCAACAGATTCAGGTACTTCCCTCTAGCCTTTCCAGTGCACCATAAACTAAAAAGGGAATACCTGTATAATGCATATGAATAACTTCCAGGATAACCTCTTGACTCTGTTTGAAATCTTTCAGCCACTGACACTTTATTTTGTCTCATTTTTCTCTTCCCCCTTTTGGTCAAGTAGCCTTTCTCAGTCCCTTGATGCTGGGTCCCAGCTCATTTTGGGATTTCTGTCCCATGTTGCCAGGGTGATTTACACACACCCCTGGGAGTCATGTCCCACGTAGCGGCGCACAGCAATGAATTCATTTGCTGCATCAGCTTAGAGAGAGAGAGGTCACATCTGAGTAACAAAAGAGATTCTTTGGGGGTGACTCTCAGGCCTAATTTTAAGTAAGCTTAGCCTATTCTTTGCAGGAACAAGTTTCATAGGTATGAACCCAAAGATTGAGGGCTCGGGCTGTTGATTTGGTTGTCTCTACTGCTTGCAAGATAATCAGAAATTCTCCAAATAGGGTAGTTGAATATTTCCTCCTTTCTCCCCAGTGCCCCAAGGGGACGTTGCAAATACTTATTTATTCTAAAATGTTCATCTTAATCTTAAAGTTCCAACAGTTCTAGGTCTGTGGGTGGTTCTAAAAATGTAAGAGTGAGATATATAGGCTATAAACCACCATAAGACAAAATAGAGAGGTACTTTTTATTCTGGTTAAATTTGCTACCAGACTCCTGAACCATATTCTGTTATTGAGAGATGTTCAGTAACCTGCAATGAATGTGCAGTGTAAGAGCACAGGATACATGGAGTCTGTTCTAGTTTGCTAGCTGCTGGAATGCAATATACCAGAAACGGAACGGCTTTTAAAAGGGGAAATTTAATAAGTCGCTAGTTTATAGTTCTAAGGCCAAGAAAATGTCCCAATTAAAACAAGTCTATAAAAATGTCCAATCAAAGACATCCAGGGAAAGATACCTTGGTTCAAGAAGGCCAATGAAGTTCAGGGTTTCTCTCTCAAGTGAGAAGGCACATGGCGAACACAGTCAGGGCTTCTGTCTCGGCTGGAAGGGCACATGGTGAATACGGCATCATCTGCTAGCTTACTCTCCTGGCTTCTGGTTTCATGAAGCTCCCC
>PVIY010057737.1:0-12716 GCA_004026745.1 Myrmecophaga tridactyla
GCCGGACCCTCAGTGTCAGCGGCTCTGCGCTGTCAGCAGGACGCACACGCCCCACCCAGCCCCTGCCACCTCCCGCCGTCCACTGGGGGACCCCAAAGGCACCTGGTCAGTCAGCCAGGCGGGCAGAGGCCAGCTCAGCCCTGAGAGCCCATGTGCAACGTTTGGGAACCATGAGAACTGCCGGTGATGCCTCCAGCGGTAGCTGTCCATCCACCATGGGGAGAATTTACACCATGGAAATGGGCAGCTGCCTCCCAGCCGCCCCTGGGTCCAGCCCCTGCCCCTTCCCCACCCCCTTCCCTCAAAGGTGATGCTGAGCCCCGAGACACCAGGCCGGGTCACTTCTCAGCACCTGCTGGTAGCACCTCTTGGTCCTGTTCTGACATCACTAGGTCAGTCCACGACACTCACTGATGCTCACCATGTCCCAGGAGCTGTCCCCATGCTGACACCATTTGCCATCAGAGCAGCTGGACGCCAGCCAGTCCAGGAGCTCAGACATGATGCCAGCCACAGCACTTTCAGGGAAGGAGGGGGTTCAGTTTGTAACAAAACAGCCCCCCTCACGGGCCCAGCACACGCGAACAAGAGCATAAACAACCGGCGCTTGACTCAATGCGAGCAGCGCTCCCAGCAGGCGCAGGTCCCCATGTGGGGGGGACGGGGGTGCTGGAGGGGGCTCTGGCCAGGCCACTTGGCAGCCAAGCTCTGTCCTGGGGCGCACCCTCCCTCACAGCTGCACCTAAGCACACCTCGGTCGGCAGGGACAGCCAGCTCCCCTTACCCCCCAATCCCCCTGCCCACACCTACACCCACCCGCTCCCTGGATTCTCCACCCCTGGAAATGGGAGCAGAAAAGGAATCAGACCTGTTGCATCTCTCTGATTATTTGATTAATATTTTCCTGTCCTTGTGCTCTTCCCACAGTCTTACTGTCAGGCCCCACAGCCTGCCTGCACGCCTTAGGTCCTGAATAAAGCTTTTCTCGAATGAATGATGGAAACTGTGTCTGGGGTAGGACTGTTGACTTTTCAACCTTGGACCGAGAATCATTTTAGACGCTTTAAATAATCAAGAAATCTTTCACTTTAATTCATCAAGGGTATGTTTCATTCCGAGATGTTGATTTCGTTCCTTTTTTAGGTTCCTTGTCCACGTGGGAAGTAAACAGCAAATTGCCTGAATGTGGAATGTGGCTTGCGGAGCTGCCTTAATTGGCTAATTTGAGTCTCTCTCTGCTGGAGTGCAATCAGAAAGCGGCTCCATTGAACACCGTTTAAGTTAGAAAAAGTTTCCTTTCCTTTCAGAGCTGCAAATGTCATGGCAGGGAGGGGGCTGAGGAAGGGTGGAATACATAACCCACCTGTTCACCCCAAGGAGAATACCCCAATTTTCACATCCCAGCCACACTCAGTGTGATACAGGATGCAGGTGAAGCCTTCCTGTTTCACCAGGTTCTTCCTTAGGAGCTTTCTCACATTTAAGGAGCCCCTTTGCTTATGCCACTGGAGCTCTGATCCCTGGGGCACACTGGCCAGGGCCGGGGGGCTGAGCAGATACAACTTCCACTCACAGGCTCGCCCCACTGGCCACGTCCCCTGGGGTCCTCCTGTGTTCAGCTGTGAAAGCAGGGATCCCCGGCGGCAGGGGTCCTCCGTGGCGAGGATCCCTGTTGGCAGCTCGGAGGCGGGGGTCCCTGGTGGCAGGGGTCCCTGGTGTTAGCCTGGAGGCAGGGGTCTCCGGTGGCAGGGGTCCCTGGTGGCAGCCCGGAGGCGGGGGTCCCCGGTGGCAGGAGTCCACGGTGGTGGGGGTCCCCAGTGGCGGGGCTCCTGCCAGGTCCATGTCCTGGGAAATGTATTCATCGAAGCAGGAGTGTCACCTGCCTTCCAAGACTCACCCTTGGGGCCAAGGTCCAGCCGAGGGAGAGGCCCGCAGCTGTCGACAAAGGTCGCAGCCCTTCCTGCTAAATTAATTAATTTAAAAATTTTTAATCTGATAAACCCTAGTCAGAAAGTTTTAAGTCTCTCTGTGTAGGGAGCTTTTAGTCATTCTTTTCTTACGGTGAACTGGTTTGATCCTATTTCTTTACTAGGTGTCAATACCTGAGATTACCAGTTTTTACCCTGTGGCTGGAGGACAGGTTTGTGACATTTCTAAGCATCAGTTTTCTTGTCCTTTAATGACTGTCGTTGGAAATAGATGAATAACGTATGAGAAAATACCTGGCTCAGAACTGCTGATCAAAATCCCTGCCTCTCTTCCTTCCCTCTTCCCTCCCTCCTTCCTCATTGTCCTTCTCCTGAAAGACAGCGAGAAACAACTGCTCTTCAAATCTACCCGGATTTTACCCCTTCAGAGTTCAAAGGAAAAAGGCTGTGTCGGTCCCTCACTCACAAGGGGCAGCAGCGACAGGAGAAATTTTCACAACAGTCAGAGGGTCAAAGACGGGTCCCTGACTGGAATACCTGCTCCTGTCCGGCTTATTTTAGTTTAGGTGTATTTTGTTTTCACCAACTTTTGATTTTGGAAAATGTTATGCCATAGCAAAGTTCAGAGTAGTGCCCAAACCCTGCCAGCTGGAAACTGCTCATGTTGGCCAGTTTCTATGTGTGTTATTTACTGTGTGCATGTGCGTGTGTGTGTATATGCGTGTGTGTGTGTGTGTGTGTGTGTACGTGTATCTGCCCTTTTCTGGCTAAACCACTTGAAAGTATGGTACAGACACATTTCACCCCTAAAACATCAGCATACATGGCCTTAAAAAATTACCTTCTCCTTCAAGTTTCCCAAACCGTTTTTACCCCCAAGTTATTTAGTGATGAGACAGAAATGTAATCCCATGTACAGTCCAAATTTAGAGCTTTTTTAAATTCTGGAATCCTACCAAGGCCCATGCATTGTTGCCAGCTGTCGTGACGATTCTGTCCCCTAGAACAGCATCCCTCCTTTTGTATCTTTCATGGTACTGGCTTTTGGAAGATTTCAGCCAGTTGTCTTGTACCAGAAAGCTAGGAAGTGAACAAAGAAAAGTAGGGACGAAGGGGCAAGTCAAAAGGAAACAGATGGTGGAATAAGGCGCTCCCTGTCTAAATTTAGAAATATTTGAGCATAAAAAATATGGTAATGATATGGATGCATGGAATAAAGAAATAATTCGTGACTCCACAGTAATACTTTAAAATAAAGGTTGGGAGAAGGGGCCAGTGTTCTTGACAAAAGAATGCTGGCAAATGGGGCTAGGAAATCACCTTTGTCACTGCCACACGATGATGGACTCAAGTGAGGCTCTTGATGGGCGCCCGACCACCGTGGGGAGGGTTTGGGGGGAGCAGGATATCCACAGTGCCCCAAAATATCAGCCACCGTCTTACTTAGCGATGACAAACAGGGTGGGGGGCCTGGGGAACCTCAACACATTACCCTGGCGGTGGGGTGAAGGCTTGTCACGCGTCCCCTCCCCAGCAATCCCGACCACAAGGTTTGGGGAAACGACCAGATATATCCAGGCGGGGTGGGGGGGGCGCATCCCTCAGGACAGCCGCCCTGCCTCCCACCCGACCCTGCCGGGCACTGCATGGAGCCCCCTTTTCTGTGCTCTAACTTGTGCCAGGCCTGTGCAGGGGACAGAAGGTGCCAAGACGGGGACCGTTGCCTTTGAAGCCAGAGATGACGGAGATGAGACCATGGGGTCTCGGGCATTTGGACAATTTCCAAAATGATTTCCAAATGACTGTAGGCAAAAGGAATCCCTGGGTGCATTGAGGGCCTCTCCTGATCAAACCAGGAGAGTGTGGTTATGTAGGGGGGAGGGCAGTCATTTCACTTGCAGAGCTGGGCTTAGACTGAGGCCACATCTGAGCAACACCAGAGGTCCTCCAGAAGTAACTCTCAGGCATACCTATAGGTAGGCTAAGCTTCTCCATTACCTACATAAGCTTCCCAAGAGCAAGCCTTACAATCAAGGACTTGGCCTATTGATTTGGGTGTCCCTAAGGTTTGGCACAGTATCAGGGGTCCTTACTCTTTAATATCTGTACCACTTTGGTGGCAAGCCCTTTCAAATTTCAATGTAAGTGTGTTCTCTCTCCTCCCCACCCCAGCCCCCAATCAGGCTAGTTAGTGGTTTATCAATTTCATGCATCTCTTCAAAGAACTAACTTTTGGTTTTGTTAATTTTGTCTGTATTCTGTTTCCTATTACACTGATACATGATATTTTCCTTATCATTTTTTCCTTCTCCTTATTTGAAGTGTATTTTCATCTTTTCTCTGGTGTCTTAATGTGGAACCTTAGGTCATCAATTTTTTCCCTTTCACCTTGTGGGGGGTTGAATGTCCACCCCAGTGTGGACGTGTCCTTGGACGTGGCCCACCATCTGCTGGGTGTAGACCCACAGAAAACAGGAGCTCTTAAGATATGACTCCAGCGAAGGGCTGGCCCTGCTGAATCGGGCTTTAATTCCCATGGCGCAGTCCTTATGCGCAGCATGAGAGTCAGGCAGAGAAAGAGAGAAGCCCCAAGGAGCAGCCAAAAGCCAAGGTCACCAGGACCCAGAGGAGAAGGGAGAGGATGCCACGATGTGCATGACCATGTGACGGAAAAGCAAGGGACCCTGATGCTGCCGGCAAGTCTCAGTGCCAGCCCCAGGAGGCAGCCAGCCTCCCCGCCTCCGAATCTGTGAGCCAGTAAATTCCTGTTGTTAAGCCAGCCATCGCATGGCATTTATTTTAGCACTCAGGAAACTAAAACACTTCTTTTCTAATAATATGCATTGAAAGTTAAATATTTCCCTTTTCACATTCTTTAGCTGCATCCCCCCCAATTTTGATATGATGTATTTTCATTATCATTCATACAGTTTCCCTTTAAAATAAATTCATTTGGAAAACTGAAAGTTGACTTTGCTTAGAATAAAAAAGAAAGTGATAAGTATTTCGGTTGGTACGCCAATGGACCCAAAATTATGAAGGAGAACAGGAAGTTACTGATGCAAGGCACAATGTGGTGACATCGATTTAGCAAACATTTTTGCTTCAAAACTTTTTGGAAAGATCCAAAACCAAATAACACCCGTTCTTAGGGATTAAAACTGGAAGTTAGTTGAGAATTATTTTGGGGACTTTGGATTTTGTGTCTGTTTCACTCGGAATCTGTCAACTTCCTCTGTTTGCAGAGACGAGCTGCCCTTCCACCACCCCACGCCCTGGGAGAGCATCGCTGGGGCCGGCACATGGCAGCCCCGGATGAGGGCGAGGGTCTCCAGCCGCCCTTGCAGCGGGGCAAGGCCACGTGGGGGGCAGCCAGGGGATGCAGCAGGGGTGAAGGCTGCACTGCTCCTCATCCTTCCCTCTTCTCAACGCAGACATGATGAGCTGAACAGCATGGGCTGGGGGGAGCAGGAAGACAGAGGGACAGTGGGCCCCTGAGAGCCTCCTGGAGAACTGCCACAAAAGCATGCCATTCTAACGTCCATCTCATCTAAGCCACCGTCTCCATCGGAGCAGCCAAAGCCCAGTCCTAGCTGGTCCGAGGACACAGGTGAGGACCTCCAGACCATCTGACCAGGGCCGTGTAGATGGGGCCTGCTGGATGCTTCCACACAGACCAAGCTCCTTGGGAATATTAACCAAGCAAATCTTAACCTGAGCTGAGCCACAGCTGTCCTCTTTGAATTGCACCATGGTCTCCAATTTGCATAGTCCCCAACACGTGTTGTCTCGGGCAAGGAGCATGAAGTCATCACTACTTAACATCTCTCTTAGACTGCTGGATTTTTTTTTCATGATTAAAAAAAACCTCCTTACTCATCTATGAAAGGCAGAATTTTGGTCCTCATAATCTCCACCACCTGGAGTTGTTTACTACATTACATGGCAAAAGGGACTTTGCAGATATAATTAAGATTTGACCTTAAAATAAGATTAGCCTAGATTATCCAGGTGGACCCAATGTAATTGCATAAATCTTTAAAAGCAGAAAGGAAGGCAGACAAGCTCAAAACCTGACCCATTACTGCTGCCTTGAGGATGGAGAATGCCCCGTGGAAAGCAAGAGACGGAAACACATCCTGCCAACAACCAGCGATCCTGGAAGGGGGCCTGGGGTCTCACGAGGTCCACGGCCCCAGGAGCCCCCCAAGACCTGCGGCCTCGGCCAGAACCTTCATTTCCTCTGGTGAGCCCCAGCGTGCAGGAACTGCCTCCTGACTTACACTGTGAGATCCTTACAGTGTTGTTGAAGTGAGTGTTGTTTGAAGCCCCTCTGTTTGTGATCATTTGTTACCCAGCAATAGGAAAGTATTTCGCCATCTCTTTGTTTAAAGCAAAAACCACAAAATTTAAGAGATCCATATTTTTCAAGAAAAACAAGGGTACCTATTTCTTTGTGGAAGTGAAATACTTCCACGTATATACTCTGCAGACAAACAGGCTCGTGTTGAAGAGACCCAGCCAGCCCCCTGCCCTGACATCGCCTCTTTCCTGGCCCCTTTAGGCATTTGAATTTGTGATTCTGGTTTCCAGAGGCCGCGGACACGGTCTGTGTTCCCCTCTTCAACTCCCCACACAGAGCCCAGGATCCCGAGGCCACTTCAGTCCTGGAGAACAGACCTGCTCACGTTTCCCAATGACATCACCCCCGCAGGGGCCAAGTCTCTATTTGAAGGTGTTTTCCTCAAGTCTGTTTTTCCTTCTAGATGCAGGGACCCGTCCCAGCAATGTTTGCTCCCCCAGCCTGCTGACACAAACAGCCTGCACAGAGGGACCGAGGGGTCCGTGCTTCCTTCATTATGAGGGGGGGGGGGGACTCGGTTGCTACTGAGACCCTGGAGCAATAGACAAAACCCTTCACTTGGGAGGAAAATTAATTGCACACAAAAAAGAACGCAATTCATCTAGAATTAAATTCTTCAACACTCCCTCAACAGAGGACTCTGGCTGTTTCTCCCTTTTCTTTTTGGCCTTAAGTCTCTTCCTCTGTGTCCCCCACCCCCTTCCATGGGAGATTTTCCTCTAAATGAGGCCAGGCTGAGGCCCCACAAGGGTCTCCCTACAGTTTCCCCTTGTTAATGCTTCTGTTTCCTTCACTGATCCCCCCTCCGCCCTTGACCCCAGACGCCCCCACCCGGCCCCATCCTCCCGTGGACCTCCCCGGACGCCCCCACCCGGCCCCGGCCCCCCGCGGAGCCCCGCCCCCTGCAGAGGGAAGCAGCCCCACGCAGCAGTGAGCTGCATCTCCCGGAGGGCAGCAGGGCTCGCGGTGAGCGGACGACGAAACAGGGGGCGCGAAGGGAACGGGGACAACGTGGGGGACGACGCAGGGGCCTGCGCAGCGCTGCCGAGACACGAGATGTGTCCCCGAGCGCCACAACAATGAACCCGCCCATCTCCCACCGCCCAACAAGGACTGCCCCGCGGCCTGTCTGAAAGGGCGGGAGGAGGAGCCTCCTGGGGCGCGGGCTGGGGGCTCAGATCTCGGGGCTCCCCTTGCAGGGCTTCTGGGCCCGGACCCCTGGGGACTGCGCAGAGGGGACGCCCGGACGGAGAAGGGGGTCCCCATCACCCCGACCCTCCTCCCGCGGGAGCTGGGCGTCCCCGACCCCGAGGCGCCCCCACTCACTGTGGACCTGGCCCCCAGCCTCGGGAGGTGGGCCCCGGCTTCCTGACCACAGGGGCTGCGGCTGTCATGGCACAAATCAACGTTTGTGGCTCAGGGGTGCGCCATGGTGAGCCCAGGGCTGTGGGAGTGCGTTTCAGGACCCCCAGTTGCTCAGACACATCCTCCCACTGCCTGAGTCACCCCACCCTTAGCACATCTGTTAGGGTCCCAACAGAAAGCAGGATACTGTCCAACTGGGTGATCTGAGGAGAGTTTAATAAAGGAACAATTTGCAGAGGTGTGCGCAGGGTGCCAGAAAACACAAGGGAGCGTGAAACCCAGGGAAGACGCTGCTTTGTCCAGCTCCCAGAACATGTGGGGAGGAGCAGCTGGCAGAAGCTGCCAGGCGCAGGAACCCCTGACCCTCCACCCAGGGTCCGAGCCAGCCCGGGGCAATGCCTCGGGGAGGGGCCAGGGGGGGGGGCGGGGGGCGGGGAGAACACCACAGGAAGCCACAAGTCACTGCAACGTGGAGACTCAAAGCAACGAAGATTGATTTTCTTACAGTTTTGAAGGTCGGAAGTCTAAAATGGATCTACAGGGCCAGATAAAGATACCAGAGAAAAAGAAAATTATGGACAAATATCCCTTATGAATATAGATACAAAATTCCTCAACAGGACACCAGCAAACCATATCCAACAGCACAATAAAAGACTTATACTCCATGATCAAGTGGGATTTATCCCAGGTAGCCAAGGGTGGTTTAACATAAGAAAATCAATTAATGTAATAGCCCACTTTACTAGTTAAAGGGGAAAATATTATGATCATCTCAGTTGACGCAGAAGAGGCATTTGGCAAAACCCGGCACCCCTTCCTGAAAAACACACTTAGGAAACTAGGAATAGAAGGAAACTTCCTCATTATCATTATATATGAAAAAAAACGCCACTAACATCCAACTCAATGGGGAAAGACTGAGATTTCTCCCTCTAAGATTGAGAACAGAGACAAGGGAGCCCACGGCCACCACTGTTACTCAACATTGTGCTGGAAGCTCGAGCCGGAGCAGTTAGGCAAGAAAAAAAATAAAAGACATCCAAGGTGGGGCGTGGGTAGTTCGTGGTAGAAGTCTCACCTGCACGCGGGAGACCTGGGTCAATTCCCAACCCAAGTGCTCAAAAAAAATAAATTAAAAAAAATCAACAATGGTGCTGTGATAATAGGATATGCATGTGGAAAAGAATGAATGTGGCCCCACAGCACAGCATACCAAAAAAAAAAAAAAAAAAAAAAAAAAAAAAGGCATCCAAATGGGAAAGGAAGAATTAAAATCTTTTCTATCTGGAGATGACATAATCCTAACTACAGAAAATCCTGAAAAATCCAGCTAGTAGAGCTAATAAACCCAGCAAAGTACCAGGGTACAAGATGAACCAAAAATCATTGTTTTTCTATAACTAGTAATGAACACTGAAGAAGAAATCATGAAAAATTCATTTACAATAGGAACTAAAGGAATCTAGGAATAAATTTAAGGATTTAATGGGCTTGTACACAGAAAATTAGAGAACATTGCTAAAAGAAAGCAAAGAGGCCTAAATAAATGAAAGGACATTTCGTGTTCATGGATTGGAAGACTAAATAGTGTAAAGATGTCAGTTCTACCCAAAGCAACTTATAGATCCAACACAATTCCAGTCAAAATTCCAACAGCTTTCTTTGCAGAAATGGAAAAGCCAATCATCAAATGTACATTAAAGGGTAAACAGGTAGTTCAGTGGTTAGAATACCCCCCTTTCATGCGGGAGACCCGGGTTTGATTCCAGGACCATGCACCAAAAAAAAAAAAGAATTGAATTGAAAGTTCAGGAATAAACCCATACACCTATGGTCAATTAACATTTGACAAGACTATCGAGTTCACTTAATGGGGAAAAATAATCTCATCAATAAATGATGCTGGCAAAACTAGATATCCATAAGCAAAAGAATGAAGGTGGGTCTACATCACATGAAATTAACTCAAAATGGATCAAGAACTCAAAGAGAAGAACCAAAATTATAAAACTTCTGGAAGAAAACATAAGGAAGCATCTTCAGGACCTCATATTAGGTGACAGTTTTTATATTTTACATCAAAAACACAAGCAACAAAATAGATAAATGGGACATCATCAAAATTAAAAACTTCATCATTAGAGTAAAAGGGCAAACTACACAATGGGAAAAAATATTTGGAAACCATATATCCAATAAGGGTTTAACATCCAGAATATATATTAAAAATTCTATAATTCAACAACAAAAAGACAAACAACCCAATTTTAAAAGGGGCAAAGGACTTGAAGAGACATTTCTCCAAAGAATATATCCAAATTGCCAAAAAGCATATGAAAAGATGCTCAACATCATTAGCCATTAAGGAAATCAAAACCACAATGAGATATTATTTCATACTCACTAGAATGGCTACTTAAATTTTTTAAAAAATCAAATGGAAAATAACAAGCATTGGAGAGGATATGGAGAAATAAGAACACTTCTTTATTGTTAGTGGGAAAGTAAAATGGTGTAGCCACTATAGAAACTGTTTGGTTGTTTCTCAGAAAGTTAGGTATAGAATTACCATATGACCTGGTAATCCCACTTCTAGGTGGGATTTATTGCACCCAAAAGAATTGAAAGCAGAGACTTGAACAGATATTTACACAGCAACGTGAATAGCAGCATTATTCACAATTGCCAGAAGGTGGGAGCAACCCACATGTCCATCAACAGATGAACGGATAAATAAAATATGGTGTAGACATGCAACGGAATATTATTCAGCCATTAAAAGGACTGAGGTTCTGATATATTCAACAACACATGTGAACCTTGAAAACGCCATGTTGTGTGAAATACGCCAGCCTCACAATACAGGGAACTATTGTATAATCTCACTGATATGAAATAATTAGAATAAACAAAAACATAGACTCAGAAACTAGAATATAGGTTACCAGGGCCACGGCGAAGGTAGGGAATGGGCAGTTCATCCTCAGTTGGTACAGAATTTCTGTCTGGGATGATGGGAAAGTTTTGGTAGTGGATAATGATGATGGTAGCACAGCATTGTGAATGAAACTAACACCACTGGATTATATACTTCAATGTCATTTAAAAGAGAAATTTTAGGTTGTGTATATGTTTCCAGAGTAAAAATTTTTTAAAAGCCATAGGATTGTACAACATACTGAACTCTAATGTAAACCATGGAATATAATTAACAGCATAATTATAATAACATTGTTTCAGCAGTTGTTACAAAGTTACCATCAGCCCAAACTTTTCCATCATCCCAAACAGAAACTGTTACCAATTAAGCATTATTAACACTAATGCAGTGTTAAAAATAAGGAAAACTGTGGGGGCGAGGGGCAGCTGATGGGAACTCTGTTTTTTCTGCATGATTTTTCTGTAAACCTGTAACTTCTCTAATAAAAAGAAAATACGTGCGTGCACACACACACTTCATGCCAGACTCCCACTTGTTCTCTTCACTTCCACGGCCACCATCTGCCCTGGTCCAGGCCCCCATCACCTGCTCTGGATTATTGCAGCAGCCTCCCACAGTCCCCCACTTCTGTTTTTGTACCCCTGAAGTCTATTCTCCCGATGGCTGCCAGAGGGATCCTGCTGGAACCTAATTCAGCTCATGTCCCCCCTTATCTAAAACACCCCTGTGGATCTTTTTGATTGTTTCCATGGAGATGTGACCCACCCAACTGTGGGTGGCAACTTTTGATTAGATGGTTTCCATGGAGATATATCTCTACCCATTCAAGGGGGGGTTGCTTACTGGAGCCATTTAAGAGGGAGCCATTTTGGAAAGAACCAACAGAGCCACATAGCCAGAGACCGTTGGAGATCCAGGAGGAAAACTCCCCAGGGGACCGTTACGAAATGAGGAGAGAAAGTAGCAGATGTTGCCATGTGCCTTTCCAGTTGAGAGAGAAACCCTGAACTTCATCGGCCTTTTTGAACCAAGGTATCTTTCCCTAGATGCCATAGTTTGGACATTTTTATAGCCTTGCCTTAATTTGGACATTTTCACGGCCTCAGTACTATAAACTTGCAACTTAATAAATTCCTCTTTTTAAAAGCCAAAAAAAGAGAAAGTAGCTAATGGAATTGAGATATGTTTTAACTATAAAACACACTGGATCTGGAAGTCTTAATACAACAAGAAGAATGTACAAGATACTTCTTTTGTCTTGACTGTGTATTAAAATGATGTTTTGAAGATACTGGGTTAAATAAAATACATCCCTAAAATTAAAAAAAATAATAAAAATGCCTCTGTGACTCTCACTTCCCTCAGAGGAAAAGCTGAAGTTCCCACAATGGCCACAAGCCCCTTGCCAGGGGCCCAGGCCTTGCTGCCCTCTCCCCTCTCACTCCCCCACACTCTCCTCTTCCAGCTTCTTGCATTATTTCTTGGATGTGGCAGACACAATCCCAGTATACCTGCTGTTCCCTCTGCCTGCACTGCTGGTCCCCCAGATTTCCAAAAAGATCATTTTCTCATCTTCTTTTGATAGCGGCTCAAGCATCCCTAATTGGGGGAGACCTTCCTGACCCCCCCTATTTACAACTGCAAATCCACCCCCCTGCTCATCTCACCTCCCATCCCCTTCACCGGAAATCATTTCCTCTGGGGCACACAGCACCATCTGACATGTTTACTTTATTTACTTGTTTTCCCTCCTCCCATGATGCCAGAAGCTTTATTTTGTTCACTGCTACATCCCAGTGCCTCAAAAGTGCCCAGTGCATAGTAAGTGCTCAACAAATATTTGATGAATGAATGAATGAATGAACTTACCTTCGTTTCTAATCTTGTGAAGGAGCCAAAACTGACTAAGGAGACCACGACCGACCAGTCTCAGGTGCAGGTTAAATGCCGTTGCAGGCAGTGTGGTGTGCAGACTGCAAGTTCCGGGGCAGCTGGGGGACAAGTGGCGGACTCACCGCTGTAGCCTCTAGGGCTTCCTAAATGGAGGGCTACTGGGGGGACCCACCCTTTCCCAGGCCTCCTGTCCTGTAGCTAGTCTTATAACAATGATACTCCA